>QQSS02010789.1:0-19737 GCA_003687565.2 Craspedacusta sowerbii | reverse complement strand
TATATATATATATATATATATATATATATACATATATATATTCATGCGTGTAACCATGAAATATATTGAATTCAAAGAAAATCCTCATTTTTACGAGCTTTCGACAAAATCTATTCATCTTCAGACTATGAACAAACAGAAAACATATAAGACGCAACTTTAATAAAATGCATGAACAAATGAAACTTACAGAACTATAAAAATAACTTTAAAGGATATGACTGACCCTGGATGTTTAAAGTAGGGCAATCACGTCTTATAAAAAGGCTTTCCTTAATGCTTAAGGCCTTGCTGTTATCATCCCTACTGAGAATTCTAAAATCTGAAAATGTTACAGTAGTGTCACAAGATAGCAAGTGTTCTGTGACATGAGTAGAGCACTGACCATGGAAGACTTTACCAGTCATTGGTGACCTCTCCTGGTGTTCACAGAATCTTTTCTGTGTGTGTCGTTTGGTTTTACCAATGCACGTAGAATTGCATCTACAGAAACAAGATGTGGTGATAACTTATCTTTGAACATAAATAAGGACCTTAATCGGCACGAAGACTTGAAGATAATCGCAAGACCAGCAAAATGTTTCTTATGCATCTTTTTTAGTTGCTGCTTAGCTCGGCATGAGAGAGCGCCTAAGTAAGGTAAAACAATGTCAATGCGCTGTTTCTTCAGGACAAGATTGTCTTTAATACTTTCTCTGAGGATCTTGTCAAAAAACGATCTTATCATATCTTAGACGACCGCGGCTGGAAACGAGTGGCAGCGAAGACATATATATATATATATATATATATATATATATATATATATACGATATTAGCTTGTAAGTAGAACTCAGAGAGAGAGAGAGAGAGAGAGAGAGAGAAATAGAGAGAGAGAGAGTGAGAGAGAAAAGCCGTGGTGTCGCACTACACGAATCATAGTTATTCGGTCTTCGTTATTCTGCATATCATTATGCATGGAACCGCGATCTATCTGTCCTACTCAACAGTGTAATTACCTGTAAAAGTAACCAGGAAGATAAATGGGGTTAGCATTGGAAGCACGACTGAAGCTTAGGAATATGGTGTTTGCCTTGGTACTTTATGGCAGAAATTTCTGAAGGGCTCCATGTTATCTAAGGGATGGGTTTGCCCACAAGCAAACCCATAATTTTGAACTTGCGTTCCCTACGTGTAGAACTATTTCATTTCTATCTTGGCTCGTCATAAACATAGATTATGCCTTATTTCTTGATCAAAACACTTCCCTGCTTTCCTTGTCTACGCGATAACTCATTTGTGCTTATGTGCTGACGTGATTCTGATTGTAAAGTAAGTGGATCGATGTGACCGTGAAAGTGAGAGTGTGTGGGCATTAGCCTAGAGGGTTCACATGTCTATAGCTACTGTATCACACATTTCAAGAGAATGAGTCTTCAAAGTTTCTTTTCACCAGGAGATGCAGTATCCAACTGAAGTAGGGATAAAATAGCCCGGCTTTAGACCACGCTATTCGCCCGAAATGTTGTGTAAGGCTTCTATGATCACAATAAGGCAATGAGGCCTTTAGCTACTCAAAAGCGCTAGCGATTTTGTAAATGAAATCTACGGCAAACACTTTCGTTCAGAGCAGGTTAACGTTCACTGCGCACTTGCAGAGTTTTTCAAAGGATGCCCGTGACACCTGTGGCCACATGGCATCTAAGTTTGTGTAACTATGGCAACCACTAATGTACAGAAGATCAGCGGCTTCACTGATAGCAAGTTGTCCAAGCGCAATGTGCAACAGAATTTTGGATTACGACTTTTCAAGCAAGCCAAAAAATGTTGCATGGTAAGATGCTATGAAAGAAGTTATGGAGAACTTTATAAAAAAACTTCTAAAAAAGTTAGAGACACGTGTGCCTAGCTCGCCAAAGATGATTTCGTTAATCAAGAGTCCCG
This sequence comes from Craspedacusta sowerbii, assembly GCA_003687565.2. Taxonomy (NCBI): domain Eukaryota; kingdom Metazoa; phylum Cnidaria; class Hydrozoa; order Limnomedusae; family Olindiidae; genus Craspedacusta; species Craspedacusta sowerbii. The sequence goes on along the minus strand of QQSS02010789.1, from coordinate 17,814 downwards.
TTTTAAGTACATTCTAATATTCTTATCTTTTGAATTTTTTATCCTTAAAGTCAGAGGTGATGTCGTTGATAAAACAGCAAGTTAGCAGATAGCTTAATAATTAAAATGTCGTATTGTCAGAGTCAGGTTTAGTAATGTAATCTGCGAAGGTTTGCATCCGCGATTTTATGGCATCATGCTTAAATTAACTGATCAAATGGCATTCTATTTTTAAGCTCCCCTTTTCACTTTGCACTATAACTTGCTTCGATTGATCTGCACGTCCTTGAACATCTCAACAAACCACCTGCTTGCGTGTAACACAGCTACATTCTCGGTGAAATTTAGCAGAAAGAGAGTTTTAGAGATCTGTGCATCACCCTTGGTGTCTCTAGGGCTGTCACTCCCGAATAAATGCAGATCCTGGTCGCTTGAAACTCTTTCGAGTCATTGCCTATTACCCATGCATATGAGTAAAGCAACACTGGTGGTTGGTTCGACGAATTTACTATTACAAGATAAAGGATTGAATTAATTACGTAGAAGCAGTGGCAGAGCTTAACTTTGGGTATAAATTGAACTCACCACGTGCTGCAGAAGAGGCCATCACATGTATCATGTATCATGGTGCATCCACACGATGTCTTGACAGGGTTCATTGATATGATCTTATGGGTGTCTTCTTTTGGAGATTTCTCGAAAAGTACGTAACCAAGGTATGGGAATGTTAATTTTTCAGATTAAACCAATACTCCAAAACGATCCACGGTCAATTTGTTAAACTTTTCAATGACAGTTCAAGGGAACGCATATAATCATACTTACATATTATGTTTAAAAAAAGTCTAATCTAATTTCTCCCGCGATATGATGCATCATTCTTTATCGAATAATTTTTTATTGATAAATAATGTTTCACAATTAACGAGAAGACCTTGTCAAACTCTTCAATAAATGCTTGTAAAGGAATTCAAATATTATTATTCACATAAACATGTCAATAAAACGTTTTCTTTTCGACAAATTTTTTAAGATCATGAACTATTTGCGCACCGATCTTATAAGAGAATGGCCCGGATAAGGTCAGAAGAAGAGCTGGGGCCTATTACTCCGTGGGAAGTCTTCCAAACAACACAGCAGGCTCAAGAGTGCGAAAACCAAACATTTATAAATCGTGAATGGCGACTAGTCTATGGCCGTTGATTTGACGGTCGTTCCAGGTATGGCGCCTGAGGTTCACAAAGCAAAAAAAGATTCCTTTCGTCGATGTTAAGCTGTCAGACGAGATCGAATTGCCATGCACAGTCATAACGCGTAGGCGAATGATCATCCGGTTTGGCCTATATTCACAAGGAGTTCATTCTTACAGCTATGCGACACTCGCCTATTGGTTGATCGAGAATGTTTTCCTTTGAGACCATGATGAAATCCGAGCTTCATTCAATCGTAGATCACCAACTGCTTCATCTGCACAGTGCAGCGGATGGCTCAAAGCTGATTTTCAAGCTGGTCGCGAGATGGACAAGATATTGTTGATAGTTTTTGCGGCTTTCCTCTCTGCAAATGCTCAAAGGGATTTGGCTAAAGCATTCTTGGAAAACTTTGACATAGAGGTTAGAGAGGCATGTTTCTGTGAAAGCAGGGCTTTGTAAAAACAAGAGAAAACATATTTTGGATCTTTATCTTTGTCGAGAGAACACGGATAGAAAATAATTATTTATTAATACGAAGTAATTAAAACTTTAACTTTGTTTGCGATGTATGATGGCTTTACGTGCGCATGTTAATAGATAAGTTTTTTCCATTATGGTATTTATTATACTGATCGGGAATCAATGGCATCAGGAAATCCCTGTGCTGCCTAGAACACCACCTGGAATGGGGAATGGTCACAAGACCATTCCCTCCGGGCTTTCCTATTTCCTTCTTTTATCTTTCACAATTGCTTCATTTTATGAAGGGTGAAGTTCACGCCACTAAAAAATATGGCTCTAGCGTTGAGAATAATTTGCACAATAGCGTATCTGCTTCACATACGGTTTCACCTACAACTTCAGAGGTTGTCATGATACCTACTCAAAATCCAAATGCAAGTTGCTTATCTGGTATGTAATTTTAGAAAGATGTTGCTGATAAACACTATTACTTTGTGTTTTCTAATAATTAAGAAGTTTGTTATTACTTTTAGTTAATTGATATTAGTCCAAGATCGCATTTGCCAGGATGTGCACAACCAATCGGGAATTAAAAAAGACCTTGTATACTTCGTCTATCCTAGCAAGTTCTTGCAATTTTAAGTCTCAAAGTAACTTGCAAACTTCGACCTTTGAATGCGAAATACGATTTTTTTTTATCAAGCCTGCACTAAAATTTAGACAAATAACTAGACCGCTGAGGCCGAATTTATTTGTTTCAAATCCTTCAAAATTTTTTACAATCAATGAAAACCACCTTTTAAACTTTTGAGGACATGATTTGGTAACCACTCACTATTTCAAGTAACATTAATTATGGCAGTGGAAACTATTTATAAGAAGGAGGTGAGTGCATAAGATTTAAAACCGGTAACATTGAACGAGGAACCACGACAAAATAGTGGCACATTGACAATTAGCGATGGGACCAAAAGACATATATCGCTACTTACCAACAATACTGGAGTGCAATTTACAAAAATCAAGAGGACTAGAATATTAGAGTGAAGGCCATAGAAGTTCAGGAAGAAATAGAAGTCTAGAGAGAGAGAGAGAAAGAGAGAGAGAGAGAAAGAGAGAGAGAGAGAGAGAGAGAGAGAGAGAGAGAGAGAGAGAGTAGGGGAGAAGGAGAGAGAGTTTAGTGTAGATTTAACCAAGGAATATGCAAATGTGCTCTCAGATTTTCTGGAGATCTGGTAATCAGTGCGTGCATGATTTAAATAGAGAAAAGGATTTCGACCACAAAAATATTCCGTCCCGTACATATACCTTTAGCTGAAAATGAGATAAAAACAGCGTTTCCGCATAGTACGTGTCCAGTGTCTCTTTTTCTCAGTGTCTCTACGTGTACGTGCACAATCATAAATCCACAAATCGCTCTTAATAAAAACACGAGTTGCAGTTACTTGCAAAGTACATTAACATTTTAATGTACTAATAATTATTCGTCGGTTAATATTCGTCGATTGCTGCCGGCACACTCAACCTGCAAACTACTTTCACGTACTGTGATACTATCTATATGGATAGTATGATATTGATTTTATCTATACTATGATCATGATGCTAACCATACTATGAGACAAGATACTATAACATGTCGCATACAGAAACTCAGAGGTCTGGAAATCATCCAGAACCTTAAGATCTACTGATCAACTTACTCCTAGAAGAATCAGATGCGCGTATCGTCATTCTTGCGATCCGATGGCATCATCAAGAAAGGGAAAGCCTTATTGACTAAAGGTATCATTGAATGTTTATATGTATGCTTGGCCCTGATGAAAAAGATTTATGTAAGCTCCTTTAATAGTAATTTACAATTCTAGAGTGGCGAGCGTGGTTGGGTGGCTTCGCAAGCATCATGGATAGCTTCCACAAACATTACGGACTACAACAATGAACAGGAAACAATAGCTTCTCTCATCTACAGCGATTACATGAAAGAAGTTCGTCAAAATGCATCGCAGATTGATCTTTCTGATGCCGATGAAGACACAAAGAGACAATTCAAAATCTTGCTACAGACTATGACATCAACAGACAGAGATGTCGTGAAAAACGTCTCTGTCGTGGGATCAAAAATGTCAACCATTTATAGCACAGGAAAAGTACCAATGAGCCCTCTAATTAAGTCGATAAATGTTCCGAACGACACGGAATTTCTTAGTCTTGATCAGCATCTAAGTGAAGTCATGGCTAATTCTCGCGACCCTGAAGAGCTTCTGTATGTTTGGAAGGGCTGGAGGAATGCAACCAAATCGATTAGAAGTTGGTACACCGAGTACGTGCGACTTTCAAATATTGGTGCCAAGGAAAATGGTTGGAAAGATGGTGGAGATTTTAAGCGAAGGGCCAGATATGAAGTTGACAACTTGATGTCACTCACTGAAGAGTTCTGGAATGATCTCAAGCCTCTATACGAAGAGGTTCATGCGTACGTTCGCTTCCGTTTAACCAAAGAGTATCCAAATTTAGTGAAAGATGGTGAGCCAATTCCAGCGCATTTGCTTGGAAACATGTGGGCACAAAGTTGGGATAACATTTACGAACGAATAACACCGTTCAAAGGTACGCAGTGTCTTGTCGGCTATTATTATCATTAATTTAGCTTTTTTCGCTATATGTTATTTGTGTCTGGGTACTGTCCGATGGTTTTTTATTTTCAAGGATTGTCTTTCGAGTTCATCAGAATGCTAGAATGCTGTTTAATGAGAGAAAACTATAATTTGTTGCCAAAGTAAAAATGCCTCAAAGTTTAGCCATGATCGATACGTTGACGAAGAATCATGTCGGTGATGCCGTATAATATTTTTGACGAACTCGATGAAGCACATTTATTATCTTGTTAGTTGCTGATTATCCGGGACAGTATAATGCTTATGTTGGGCAGGACAGGCTTCCTTAGTTGACACCGTACTGGCCTATCATCGTTTTTGCTATGAGTTTTATTCCTTATGGAGCTGCTACTTAAGTTTACTTCATAACGTCTGAATGATTCTTGTCTGCAGATCAACTCATTGTTTGATGTTGAAAATTCCGGTGACTTCTGTTAACAGCACAACTTCTGAATGCTTTTTCTCTACAGACCAACCCATGCTTGACGTCACTCCACAGTTAGTGGCTCAGGGTTATGATGCCAAAAAAATGTTCGAAGTTGCTGAAGAGTTTTTCACGTCGATTGGATGGGAGAAACTGCCGTTGCTCTTTTGGACCAAATCGATGCTCGTTCAGCCGAATGATCGAGAGGTGGTATGCCACGCCTCCGCGTGGGACTTCTCCATCGAGAAAGATGGTTATAAAGATGTCAGGTGTGAACAGTAGCGCCTGCTAAATTTTCTTTGAAAATTCTTCTGATAACTAAATTATTTAGTCTGTCGCAAATCCTACACAAGCATCAAAGTATTTACCGATGTGATTCTCCATTAGGCGTATGTTATTCTTTCATATAATGCATCTTGAGTGCCAAAGTAATGCCTTACCAATGCTGCTTAATTTAGAGTAAAGATGTGTACAAAAATTACTCAAGATGATTTTATTACGATCCATCACGAACTTGGTCACATATACTACGATCTTCTCTACTGGGACCAGCCTTCTATGTATCGCGATGGGGCTAACCCAGGATTCCACGAGGCTGTTGGTGACGTGCTAGCATTGTCTGTGCAGACTCCCAATCATCTGTTTAAAGTCGGATTGCTTAGCAAAGTTGAAGATAATGCTAGTAAGCAAGTCTGCAATTTTCTCGCTATTCTATCATTGGATTCCTCCTGTTGGAAGGAATCTGAAGCATGCTAAGCTTGTTTGGTTTAGTTAATGCGACCAACGTTTGCCAAGAGTCTACCTTTTAGTTAATTTATTTATATGTAAAAGGTTCCACCCAAGATCTTTTCGATATGCAATTATGGAGGTGACAATAGATTGACACTTGTTTTAAATCGAAAAATTTACATATTCCATACTTGCATTCATCCCTGACTCTGGGACAAATAATAGATCTTCTGGCTATTTTCACAAGTTACGATATAATCCTATTTAACATGATTGAAATCTTTTGCAAGGCAGATCATCCAGTTCTAATTCTAAGAAAAATAGACTCTCCATAATAGGTCAGACTATCCTTTGTAGAGGCGGATATCAACTTTCTTCTAAAGACAGCAATGGAGCGCATCGCTTTCTTTCCATTCGGATATTTAATGGACGTGTGGATGTGGAGTGTGTACAGTGGAGAAACTCCTCCAGAGAAGTACAATCAGAAGTGGTGGGAGCTCATCAAAAAATATCAAGGTCTTAAGCCACCTGTAGAAAGATCTGAAGACGACTTTGACCCAGGAGCAAAGTTTCACATAGCATACGACGGCCCTTACATCGGGTATGTTGCAACTTTCTAGTAAGTAAGAGATGCAAGTACTATAATGATATGTCATGCATGTCACACACATACATCTTAATATGCACCCATTCATACGTACATAATTATATACAAGTCATTATATATATATATATATATATATATATATATATATATATATATATATATATATATCGTTTATGCAATCTTAAACACAAGTACTTACGATTAAACATGCTTTGGTTTAGGTATTTCATTGCTCGCATCCTCCAGTTCACTTTTCATAAGCATGCTTGCCTCGCCGCAAACTGGACAGGAGACCTTCACAAATGCTCCATTTACCAATCCAAACAGGCAGGAAGGAAGCTAGGGTATGACTTCTTTGCATAGTGTGGTATAGGATCTCGGCAAATGTTTGCTAGCATATCCAAAAAGTTATCCGAATGGCATTGTTTTATTTTAGCACTAGCATTTTAGAATTTTTTTTTTAGCTTTTTATTTTAGCTATTTTAAGCCTTCAACTTTTTTCATCCAATTTGAAAACATTGACTAAAACGAATCATCGTAAACGCAAAGTACTTTATTCCTGATTTCCCTTTTTTCTTTTCATTGGGCCTCTTTATTTTAATTGTTCATTCGTTGTCTTTTGCATTTTCTCTGCAAATAATCAAATGGTCTTGTTATTAATGCTGCTAATGACGGTGTTGTTGTTTGTTTGTTTGTTATTCGTAAAAGCAAATACAGTTCTTCAATGCTCTTCTAGACTCAGGACGTAAAGACAGTGTACTAAACGCAGTGATCCCCCATGAGCGAATCATGATTGTTTTATTTATTTATTTATTTATTTATTTGTTTATTTATTTTTGAAGTACCTTAAGCAGGTTAGTATAATTGCTATTTCAGAGTAGTTAGGGTTTCTTGGGATAAGTAATTGATACAGAATTCATCATGGATCCCAGGTAATCCACATCTTTTCTGAAGTCACGCCTAAATTTGGAGCTTAGAACATCTGTCACCGCAAAAAACTATGCTTAATGCAAGTCCAGCAGGGAACTTTGACGACCTATCAAGTTGCAGAAGTATGTCAAAATACTATGATATAGAGGACTTCGAATAATTGCGCATTAAGGAAGAAGCATCGGTAAGCTTCTTGCATATTAATATATTATCTTTCACTAAGCTTTGCGTTGAGTTGTGAACATTACTTTCTCTGCTAAATTATAACTTTTCTATAATTGCTATCTCCGAAAGTCGCTAACAGAGATAACCGCTGTAACAAGTCATATAATATAAGAAGATATACCAAACTACACATTTATCGATGCAAAACGAAGATAAACGCTGGAGGGGTCGGCTTCTGTATTCATAACTTGATCTGAGCGATGCAAACATGATCTATTCTTTCGATCTGGGAATGACGTTGAAGCCATCTTCATCGGGATTGAACGGCAAAAGAAGAAAAATACTATCTGCAGCTCCATCTGTAAGCATCCTGATATGCATGCTGGATATTTTAGGAACTCGTTTACGCTAGGAACACTTAGTCACCTAATTCACTATCCTCGTGGAAGATTTTAACATAAATTATCTCAATTATGATGATTGCCGTAATACAGGTGACTTTTGTGATAACATGTTCTGCAGCTTCTTTCAGCCACTAATTCTTCATCCTTCTCGTTTTACTGTTCGCTCGCAAATCTTCACTCATAGATAACATATGTACAAGTAATACAAGTCTATTAACGGGAACGTAACTTGACAGATATCGGATCATTTTCTCAAATTCAGTATCTCTAATGACTATTTTCGGAAAAAAGTAAATGATAAGATAGTTAAGTTTTGTGGATCCTAGAAAAAATTTCAGTTAAGAATTTCTCGAAGAAGTTGCAAGGCATGATTGGACGTGCATTGCTGATAAAACCCGCAATACCTATGCGCTAATTGCTGCCTGCCTTTCTTTAAAAAATATTGATATGCTCAACGTAATTGCTCCAGCAAACCTCTTAACCTTAACCCATAAAAAACTGAACCAGCAGAAAAAGTTCTGGACTACTCGTTGCTTTCTTATATCAATGTTTAAAAGGGATTTCATCTCAAGAAGATACTTAAATCCGACGAATCTTGCTCTCAATGAAGGCCTACTGACGCTACTGCAAAAAGAATCGGAATTTCGTAGCTTTTTTTTATCATTCTTTTGCGAAAAAGCAAAATCTTGCATTTTCACGACTACTTCCAACAACATAAAACGAAAGCATGGGATGGGGGTAAAGTCCGTAATCCAAATTTCACGGAGAAAATCGCAGTTTACACCTGGCAGAATAACATCAACTGGCCACGTCGATTCAAACCCAAAGGACATTTTCATCAATCGGTAAGAAACTCGATAAACAAAGTGCAAACTGCTAGGCATGACTTAAGTTACTTCTTGACATACAATGCAATCAATAGTAAGTTTGTTTTTGACACGACAGAAGATGAAGTACCCCATATCATTGACAGGCTCCAAACATCAAAAGCATCAAAACCAAAGAACATTCATCATAAACTATTAAAAATGGCCAGTGCCTTGATTTCACACCCCCTATTTCTTAATATCAACCACTCATTTACGAAGCCCTGTTTTCCATCCTGTCTGAAATTAGCGAAGGTTAATCCCAGTCTATGCGTTCTACTTACCGACCTCATTCCTTATTCTTAAATTTTACTTTAAAATTTTTTTTTTTTAGAAAACAATCCCATCCCGCCTATACACGCATCTAGAAAAATTTAATTTAATTTATGAATTTCAGTCTTTATTCAGGGAAAAGCACTCAGCGAGCCACATTCTTGCTCGTATGATCGTGCAAGGCCAAGCTTTGATGCAGAAAACTTGCTTTAGCTTTATGCGTATTTCTTGACTTACAAAAGGCATTTGATACCGTCAATCACAACATCCTTCTAAAGAAACGTAAACACTATGCAACTCGAGGTCGTGTAAACGACTGGTTTGCTTCCTTCCTAAAAGACCGCAAGCAGTTCATGACGATTGTCTCGACTGATGTTGCAACCAACGATGTAGAGTATGGTATTCCACAAGGCTCTGTGCTTGGACCCTTGCTCTTCTTGCTGCACACAAATGACCTTTGACACTGTTTAACCAATTCTGTAGCTCGTCACTTGGCTCCGACACTAACATCCTGCTATGTCATTTGTCGCTAAAGACTATTCGAAAACTTAACCAACCAGGTAGAGCATCTTTTTTATTGACTCTGCGCTAATCGTCTTTCTCTGAATACTCAGAAAACCAACCTTGGAAGACCCTCCTAGTTTAAGCCTCCTAGTAAACTAGCCGACTTTCGCCTAACGGAAGCACAAAGATATTTTGCTCCACTAAAGTCAATTACTTGAGAATATTAATCGACGCATTTTTGACCAGGACGCCATATTTCTGACCTTTCCAATAATTTATCCAAAGTTGCTGCAATCTTATCAAACGTTCGGCACTTTGCGCGGCTAAAAAACCTTAAAACCTTATACTTTAGCCTCTTTTAATCACATTTCTCATATGGATGTCTAGTCAAGGGTCTTCCAACTAAAATTGAAACGTTTATATCGTATACAAAAATGGACTCCCGGAATCATAACATTACCTTCCCTGATATTTTTGACGCGACCTCAAACCTATTTGAGCAAACGCGAGTGCTTAAACCTGATGACACCATCGAACTGAGCAGATATAGTCTCATATACTGCTGGAATAAAGGACAATTCTCAAACTCCCTAAGGTCACTTATGCTTGTAAGACCAGTCCCCCAAGAGTGCCAGAAATAGCAGACTTAGAAAGCTTCATGTCCCAAAAACCTACACCGTTAGGTACGGCGATAGATCCTTGAAGTTTGTTGGTACAAACATCCTCAACAGCCTGGTTGACTATAGCATAGACCTTAGTATTAGTAAGCAACTGCACACATTCAAAGTTACATTTAAAAAAAACTGCCACATGCCCTTGTCACTGCAAAATACTAGGGTTGCTACATTGCTACAACACGCTCGCATATTAACTCCTTTCTAGAACATCAAACTGCTAGACCCATGTTTGTTGAAAACGCTAGCTGTATTTGTAAGATTTTGTACTTAAGATGCGATGTTATAGTAGTACGTTTGGCTAAAAAAGTTTTAGGGGGCTCTTCTACCCAAATTAGCTCTGCTAAGAAGAGCTCTCCTTCCCAATTTGCCATCCAATACAATCATAATGCTGGAGTTAACTTATAGCTTGTTATTTGGGAGGAATGGAATTATCTTTGCGGTTGTTGATGTTGTTGTTGTTGTAGTTTTTGTTGTCTTTTGAAGCTTTGGAATTGGAATTTTAAAAATGATCAGTAGTAATGGAGTTAAGTGCTTGTAATGCTTGGTTCGCGGTCCATCTACCTTTTACCGTGTAGATGCTATTTTATGATCCCGTCGGTCCGGCATTAACCGTGTAAGCCGCAATTCTTAAATGTTTATTATTGAAACGATTCGTGTTTTGACACCTCTTTCTTATCAATTGTTTACTGCATGTGGTTTTAAGGGTTAGAGTTACATAGTGAGTGATTACCAAAGAATGTGCTCAAATTGAAACATTTCAAACAATTCAAGTTGTTTTCATCATGAAAGTTGAGTTAGATATGCTTGGGAATATCTATACAGAGTCCATAAGCTTTAATTGATCAATGTGAGAAAAACATCAGATCAGATCAAATCAGGAAATAATCACCAGAACGTTTTTTCCGATTATATCTGCTAATTACAAATTGTCCAAAGAAATATGAAATATAAAAAGCAAGAAATATGAACATGTTCCTGTAGTCCCACTCTAACATCCAATTTCCTATAAAATGTAGATGCAAAAATATATGTTGAACTTATCAAGCCGTAATTGAATAAGCTAATGACTTTAACATTAATCTCATTCAATTTAAAAGCAATTCAGAAAAAGAACAACATTCTTTGTAGGACGTAAAGTTGGAGTCTTTTTAAGGGATAAACGTTTCCAGATACTCATATTGATCGCTTGGATATGAGCCCAGCCGTCATCTACACCAAGCCGGATGTATCAACACAAATTATTTTACTTCATACCATAAAGATACTTTCCGTAAGATGCACTTTCAATAAAATAAATGTTCAAACAATAATCCGCTTTATTTATTGCTAATTACCATTGTCTTATATAAAGAACTGCTTCTTACAAAAAAGTCCCAACTTGCAGATTTTGATGGGTTTTCTTTAGTGACATGCTACGGTTAGGAAGGAGCAAACCGTGGCCAGAAGCTTTGAAGATGATGACTGGATCAGAAAAAATGTCTGCTGACCCGATCATGGAATATTTCAGACCGCTGACGAGCTGGTTGAAGCAGCAAAGAGAATTGGAAGGTTACACCTTGGGATGGGAGGGAAGAGTGACACCGACCACAACTCCAGGAGGAGCAGCGGCGAAAGAAATCTCGCTGGCCGTACTAACTCTCGCTCTACTCGTTGGCTTTGCGTGCCATTTTGCTGGAAGTTAAAAAGCCATATAAGCCATATATATCATCCACATTATATATATATATATATATATATATATATATATATATATTTAATATATATTATATATAAGAATAATGAAATAGATGCTAGTTTAGACATGCGCATTTTCCAGCACGCTTCGCAGCTACGACAGCAATTTGTTTTTTGCTGATGATATTTTGACTTACGATAATATGCAATTGACAGCAGGAGATATTAAATATGTCAGTCTAATGTGCGTCACATATATCATAATATATGAAGCTGGAATGTTATTCGCAGGCTGATCGTGAGTACGTTTTTCAGAATTAAAAAAAAAAAACAAGCCTTTATAGTTTTGACGCCATGTGTCAGTACTAAGCTAAAATTAAAACACGTTGTGCTTATTCCGAAAATTTTTTTACTAATTTGTACTTGTATCGCCGTTTGGAATTATATTTAGTATAGCCTTTCATAATCGCGTAGTGGTAGAAATTCGTGGTTTCAAATGCCGCCAATCTTCACGTTGGTGCCGTTATGCGCCACAGAACAAAACAAAGCATACATAAGTTGAGAATACTGTCTGCTTTGTAAAAGGGTGACAATAATGGAAAATAATAGCGTAGAAATTATTTACTTATTGGAGACGTCTTCGTAAACGCGGCAACATGACTTTGAAAGAAAATGGACAGGTCAAATATGCAGAGTCATTGAAAAGTTTTCCGAAAGATAATCACGCAGCAAGCAGAGGTTTTAACTATATGCCTCTATTTATATTAAAACCTTTAACGGTTCTTCTTTTGGCAGGCAAGGGGGGGGGGGGGGGGTGGAAACGTTAGCAAAACGTTGCAAAATTAGCTCTGGGGGTGACACCAAGCAACAAAGCGAAGCTTGAATGAACAGAAATGCCCAAGCATTTGGTGTCTAGCGAGCAGTAACAATACACCTGATTGCATGGCAAACCCTGCCTGGCAAATTCTGCCAAAGTCTCAGAAACTACATCGGTTTCGTCGTCTGTTGAGAAGGTCTTCTCGTTGAGCCAGCCTCCTGGTCATAGGCAAGAGCACAGGGGATTCACGTTTTCAAACTCGAAAAATTCCCGAAAATTCCCTTTTCCGAAAATCTAGCTCACAAACCTGGTAATCTCGACATTTGAGCGGATTTCGTACAAACAGCACTTTTTAGTAGCTAAAAGACATTTCATCCAGTAAAAATTGAAGCATTGACGGATTTCATGAAGTAGAAGATATCCGTTATTTAGGGTTAGTAACAACAACGAAACGCTAAATAAATTATCATAGCCTTTAAAGCAACTTTCAATGTCAAAATACTTAACAAAAGCAAAAACAAAACAGAGCGAGCCACTCGAGCGAAATGTTTGTATAAGGTTAGTCTGCTTGGAGGATCTATTTGGTTTTTTATCAATAGCAAAAAAGCACGCATGATATCAGCCGAAGAAACCGCAATTTCAAGGATTTACGTGTTCTCAAGCGCTTGCGGGATGGAGGATTTATGTTACGCAGGGACATATAGATTTGATTGTCAGCGTCGAGATTAATGCGCCAAACGTCAAGAATTTCGGCTAACGCATTTTCTGTAATTTGTAAGACTCGAAAAGAATGCTCGATCCCTCCCAGCCAAGCAGGGGGAGAAGTTGTGCAAGCGCTGAGTTCCAGCTATGCCGAAATTCTTGGCGTTTGGCGCATTAATCTCGACGTAGACAATCAAATCTATGTGTCCCTGCGTAACATAAATCCGCCATTCCGCACGCGCTTGCGATCACGTAAATCCTTAAAAAGCCATGTTATTATCAACAACAACAACAACAACAACAACAACAACAACATTATCATGGGTTAGGTAATCATGGTCTCCCTAGGTAAAATCCACACACCTGTAGGTACATCATCCTGGGGTAGAAAAATTCACAAGGCTAATTAAAGCTGCTTGTCAACGTAAAAGTAATGGCTAATTCAGGTAGCTCCGATGACTCATATTTGCTGGTACAATAGAGCGGAAGCAATCCGGTTTTCTTCTGTCTACCAGGAACCCTGCTAAATGGAAATTAAAAGTCTTACTCTCTTTTTGTCCAGCAGACCATATATCGTTCTGGTGAAATGCATCTTTTATAGCATACTTTACATGTATACTATGCAATATCGCACGTATTCCAAGAGAAATTAAGATGTCATTCTAAAGCTCTAAGTATCTAAGTGCTCAAAGCAGTGACTTTCAGATGATCATTCGGTACATCAAATCGTTTTCTTAAGTTCTGAAATTTACAGAAAGACGATTTAGAAGAAGATCTCTGGAGAACCTGTATACCAAGTATAGAAATTTCTACTACCAAACAGCTATGATGCCCGTTTACGTTCATCTATTTTATGGAGAATTCCAGAAAACTCTCACCACATTTTTTCGTAATGACTATTACCGAGAATTCCAGGTGTCACGTACGTAGCTTTTTGATAATTACCGGAAATTCAAGCGGGAATTTTATCTGACCCTTTCAGTTAATCGTATATAATAACTCTATGATCGGATCACAACTCCCGGGGATTCCCGGTGTCCTTGGCAACAGGGTTATTGTTTCTTAAAGATCGTCGTGTAATTGGCCACGACCTTCAACAGCAACATCATCATCAACAACAACAACAACAACAACAACAACTACTACTACTACTACAATGCTAAATGAAAAATGATCCAGAATAACATTCTTAGAGGCTGGACGTCCTACAAATTTAATCACCAAGACATTGGGAGTGGAAGTTTTAGTACTTTTAACACTAGGCATGAGAAGTGGACGTTCTGCAAAAGCAGTCACCAAGTGTACGGGGTGGTTACACTTAATTCCTTATAATACTATATGTACGGTGACAACAGTGGCATGTAAATTCAGCTGTTAAAAAATTAAAGCAACCTACTTCCTAAAAAATCTTCCCTCCAAAAGTGCAATCTTTAGTGCTTGGGATGAACACCCTACCAACTTAGTATCAGTGCTTGAGATAATCACCCTCCCATCTCATAATCCTGTTCTAATTTACGGCATTTAAAAAAAAATGCGTCACGATAAGGATTGGATTTTCACGTTTGTATCAAAAAGTGTACAAAAATCCCTCGGTGAAACTACTCTTAATGCGGGGGATTCGTACCCTGCCTAGGTGAGCACGGTCCTCTCTCGTTGCTTCTGACCGGCGCCATGTTACCCAGTTGGGAGGGTCCTGTGACCGGCTAGGCTAATGAGCAAGAACGAAAGTTGGAGCTGCATTAAAAGTTTTGATAACGAGCCTTTCATAAAAGCAGTATGTTAGTGTAGCCATACTCTCAATTCTGTTACGTTGCAAAGCGGACTCTTTTCTGTTTATACTTTGCTGGTGATCCTTGATAATTTGAGTTTTGATAGCCAAACCTATTTTCTTTGGTTTCCTTTCACGCACCAATTTCGACTAATGATCTCTCCAAAGGAGCGGCCTAATTCGCTGTCTAGCCCCTTCCTGATTCGCACTAGGTCGATCGATGAGTTTAACCAAGTCTGCTCGTCCAGGCTGTTACTTAAGTGTCCACATTCAAACGGTCAGTGCATTTACAATACATGTCAGTTCAGTGCTGTGCAGGACCTGGATACAAAATGTCTCCGTTTTTAAACTGGAAGGTTAAAACCGTTTCTTATGAGGCCTATCACAATAGCTTGCGTTACTTCCTAAACTTGATATTCCGCCTCGGCCTTCCCGATCATCAAACTTCGACGATCCGTGCAATTCTGAACGACTTTATATTGTACGGACCGTCGGTTACCACCAAGTCCATATCAGCCAAGCCAGCTCTACTGTTTTTACGCTTGAAACCTAAGATCTCTATCATCGAAGAGCCATGAGGCGTTTCATTTTCAGTAACTGCAGAACTTTTAGGCGCCCATTTGTGGCAAAAATATCTTTTTGCTGATTTTGTTTTGCGTAACTTGCAATTCGTATTTCTAGGTTCAGAGAAAGTAGCTCACATGAATTTTTTCGGATCAGCATTTGTTCGGCCCTGACACTGTTTGGCTAACAATCAATCAATCAATCAATCAATCAATCAATGGTCAATAAATCTATCAGCTCAATCTATCAGATGAACTTCATAGAACCTCTTTCAGTTAAAATTGCATTGCTTTTAGAATTAAGCCACAAAATCTGGAATGCCCAGGCACTGCTAAACTTTGCGAGTCTTTGAACTTCGTAATCTTGTCGTCAGATAAGAAGTAATGATGTTGTTTCCCGACTGACCTGCGATTGAAAACCGCAACTTTAGCAGGATTATCTTAGATCCTACTATTTTGTTTAAAAATTTGTTTTTCGTGAAAGAGCTTCAAAATCTATCTGATTGCATCAAGATCCTTCAAGACAAGCAGTTGGAAAAGTAAAGAAAACTAAAATTAAACTTCTGACTAATTGAGATAGGAACTATTCTATGATGCTTTTATTCAGCATGATGGACACAGTTTTTGAATATATATTTTTTTCTAAATACATTCGATTCTATTCTAAATCCATGCAATACAGAAAATTCAACCCTCAGCACAATCTTCAAATAAAATCTGAACTTTTCGTTGCAAACAATTTTCATCACCGGAAAACAAGTATTAACGAATAATAGTCCGTGACAAAAAGTGCTCGAGGGAAAAAATTTTCTGGCAAATAAGTTTCCAGAGAAAAGATTTTCGTGTCAACAACTTTCCAGGAAAGATTATCAAAAACTATACACTATTTAAGTTTGCATCAGGCTTCTTCCATCCTGGATGATCAATCTTAATGAATTTGAAGATTTTATAGCGCATAAGAGACAATAATAAAAATACATACACACACACATAATAAAAATGCTACTTCTCTCGAACTTGCATTATAAAACAATTCTGTCAATATCAGAATACCCAATTAAACACTATACTCCCATTTAAAACATTTTCTATATTAAAAAAGCACACTTACATTATATATACTATATATATATATATATGTGTGTGTGTGTGTGTGTGTGTGTGTGTGTGTGTGTGTGTGTGTGTGTGTGTGTGTGTGTTTGTGTGTGCGTGTGTGTGTGTGTGTGTCCCAAACTCAGGCAAATCCATGAATACAAAATAATTATTTGGCATCAAAAGTCAATTTCCAGCGCCAATGACTAGTCTGAGGTCACTCGCAAAACACGTAATGGCGTTAGACTAACACCAATACACAGAACGCGTCTATGCGCAGATATTTAGAAATTCGATTGTCTGATAAATTAAAGTAGTTGATTTCAAAACGATCTGGAAGATCCATCTGTATCAATATTTGCCAACAGCGCTATTATGGATTTGTTTTTATTTTTTGTCTTGTCAACCCATACTTTAAAAATCACCAAAACTAATGTTCATCCTTCCTGTGAAACGGGTCCTTAACTTCCACCAAAATGGCACGCAAAGCCAACGAGTAGAGCGAGAGTTAGTACGGCCAGCGAGATTTTTTTCGCCGCTGCTCCTCCTGGAGTCTTGGTCGGTGTCACTCTTCCCTCCCATCCCAAGGTGTAACCTTCCAATTCTCTTTGCTGCTTCAACCAGCTCGTCAGCGGTCTGAAATATTCCATGATCGGGTCAGCAGACATTTTTTCTGATCCAGTCATCATCTTCAAAGCTTCTGGCCACGGTTTGCTCCTTCCTAACCGTAGCATGTCACTAAAGAACAGCGCAACAACTGAGAGTCAGAAAGAATTTTGTTGAAAATTGGTGGCGCAATGTGCGATGAAAGTCAGACAGAAGCTAACGATAAGCAAACCGGATAACTGGTGAGCTGCTCATTACAAAGCCAATTCAACATTGAAGTTATAAATCATTAGTCAAGTGCAGCCTAAAGAATTAACGATAAGGGCATTTCGATTGATATAATCACGAATCGACTGATGGTACTCGCTTGACTCCACAAACGTAAAGATATTGCCATTCAAGTGCCAAAAAACACAACAGCACGCCGCTCATTCATTATAGAACTAACATACGTAAGTTTGTCATGATGGAGCCGGACAGACCTACCCGAGCTTCTTTCCCGCTTCTTTCGATTGGTAAATGGAGCACTTGTGAAGATCACCTGTCCAGTTCGCAGCGAGGCAGGCATGTTTGTGGAAAGAAAACTGAAGTAAGTGCGCAATAAAGTATCTAAAGATAATCGGCATCCATATTTGACCACTATAAGCATATGTATGTATGTATGTATGTATGTATGTATGTATGTATGTATGTATGTATGTATGTATGTATGTATGTATGTA
>QQSS02010678.1:0-19737 GCA_003687565.2 Craspedacusta sowerbii | reverse complement strand
ATATATACAGTATTATTACTATTATTATTACTATTATAACAATTGAAATGATAATTATATTATATATATATACATATGTTTAATTAAATATTAATACATATATTTAATTATAATTTATCATAATATACTTTAATATACTAATATACTAATATAACTACTTCCCTTCAAAAGACCAGTAGCTATGGAAAGAACGTTAGAGGTTATGCCCATGTTTAACTCGGGACCATACAAGAAATTCGACTGATGAAGAAAAATAGAGTTCAGACGAGTCTACCAACACAAGCACTATTCATCAAGTCCATCTGGGAAAATGCACTGCCCTGCAGTACGCCTCACTGGTCTAGTGTGTTGGGACAGTTGCCACAGGGTATTTACACATTGACTGTTAGGTACCGAAGTAACTGCTATCTAGCAAAACCAATACATAAAGGTAAGGCGTTGCAGTTTCGGGACTATGCTCGTTTTGTCCCCTTCGGCAAACCACTTGGACAGAGAAGCGCTTCAACTGGAGGCACAATTCAATTCTTCTCAACTTGGCTCGTGCCGCAAAGACTCTTCCTTGCGTCACCGTAAACATTGACATAGAAAAATATCTAGAATTTTCCTTTCTCAATCCGTCATCTCGGGTCACAAATTTCGTCCTGACTTCATCGCTGCAAAGCAAAGCAAAGTCTTCATGAAGAAGCTCACCGCTTGCCTTGAGCACAGTACTCCGAGAAACGGGCGCTGCCGTCATAGGCTACGATGCTGGAAGCATTTTTGAATGGATGAAGAACATAGGATTCTGTCAAACTGCGTCGGAATACCTCATTCCAAAAGCAGTCAATATTCGTATCCCAACAGCGCACTTCCTCTTTTACTGCAGAGACAAGCCCTTGGGAAGCCCCAAAACTTATGACTTGGTAGCAACTTTGTATTTGATTTGCCATGCCTGCGTGGAGTGTGAAAAGCCAGTGGTGAATTATGCGTCCCTTAACATACCAACCTACTGCTTTATGTGCTCTTAAACGTCGTAACCATCCATTTCCTGAGAGTGAGTTAGTCTTATTGCGCATTATGGCTCGCCAGAAATAAATTATTTCACTTGCCTTACGGCAATCTTGGCTTAAGTATTTAACTTATGTATGTACATTTGTCCATCAGCGCCTACTCTAATGCTTAGTTTGCTTTTTTTGACATGTCTCCACACCTACCCGGTAAAATGACGCACTGGTTCACGCATCGTTGCTGCTCTTACACTCCTACGAACCTTTGTTTATAACAAATCTTACGACAACAATACACATGCGAACACTTACTGCAGACTACATACACGCATTAATGATGGAACATCACTAGTGTATTAGAAACCATAGAATTTTCTTTTCGACGGCACATGACCCACCCGATGTAACGAGGCCTGCAGTCACTCGTGGCTGGTTAAATGCAAAAATTTATAATGAAAATCCTACCACAGTGCACAGGTGCTGCAAGCCAAGCATGTTATGACTTTAAACTGTTGAAAGAACATACATAAGCCTCTCTCTTGTGCAATGGGGCGATCGCAAACATTTTATGAGTAAAAGTTTTTGTTTAAGGAAAGTTAGCAAGATAGCATCTAAACAGAGAGAATGAATGTTAGATGCTTAACTTGAGTGTTCAAGGACTGCCTCAACCACCACTTTTAATTTCTTTTGGACGTCAGTGGGTGCTTGAACTAGAACAGAGAAGCACGTCTTGAAGTGCATGAAACCGCTATCCTGCAAGATCTTCAACACATGGGAGTTCTTCTCCGTACCTTCATGCTTCTCGAACCTAGGCGTGGATTGCCTGGAATTTTCTGCAAAGTGACATGCATGGCAGCCTGCACATGAAAATTTGTATACATCTCCTGATCTAGAGCATTTAGGCAAGCAATGTTTTCCCCCTTTTCTCCCAAGATGCGGTAGCGGGGAAACCGCCACTGATACTGCACTTGTCGGTCAAGATTTCGCAGCCACACCGTGTGTCTTATTTACACGTTAAGTTTGAAATCGAGGCTTCTAAGATTTGCGCTCTAACTAGTCTGACTGG
This sequence comes from Craspedacusta sowerbii, assembly GCA_003687565.2. Lineage (NCBI taxonomy): Eukaryota > Metazoa > Cnidaria > Hydrozoa > Limnomedusae > Olindiidae > Craspedacusta > Craspedacusta sowerbii. The sequence continues at coordinate 17,685 of QQSS02010678.1, read as the reverse complement.
TAAGCAAAGTCATTCTCGACTTCGTGTAGCATCAAGCCTTGCGAAAAAATTTTAAAATGCTCTTTGCAATAAATTGCCGACTTTATAGAAAATGTATACGTTAAGAAAGCTCTTGCTTTATTACGTTATGATTGCATTTGCATTTGGCATCAAGAGAAAAAGTAAGTATATATTAAATATAATATAAATACATAAATATAAATATATTATATATCATATGTCGGGTAAGCTGAAATGACCTTCTCTGATTTACAGTTAAATTAGAGGTTTAGCTACTTTAATGTAACTTTTTACTGCGATCTAAGGAAGTTTTCAGCATTCCACACGTTGAATTTAAAAAAAAGATTGTCTTTTTTTAAAAACACAAATCAATCAGCAACGAACAGAATTGTTCGCAAAAGTTATTGCCCATGAGAATCATTTCCCTTATCATAAAATCATTTCAAAGCTGTTAGCGGCCGCTTTGTAGTATATGTGCTCATGGGATATGAATCGACCTGTGCAGATTTGGTGCTTTGGGCCACATCAAACTTTGCAGTTACTTAAACATGCTTCTTAACTTGCTACTTAGCGATTCATAATACAGTACAGTTCTCACCAGTTTACTCAGCTGTTGCGGTAAGATACTAATTCAAAAGTATAAAGCGTCCGTTCCGCATTGTTCTCACTGTAGCTACCGTTATTGTCAGTACTGCCTCAACTTTAGGCGCAGTTGCCTACATTGATTCAATTGTAAATTTGCTTTTTTTAAAACTTGAAATACATTTAATATTCACTTATTTGTTTGCTCCACGCATGTTGAAACCTGAGCGTATATTTATTTTTTGCACTAAGTAACAACAAACAAGCTGAAGTTGACCCTATTGCCTTTCTTCTCATTTAACAAAGAAACAAAACAAAGATGTGCTGTACGTATTATGGATGCCTCGTGGAGTCTCTATTTAACTGGTCGCTTTTGAGTGTAAAACTGTTGCTATGTTCCTTAAAACTTTCATCGAGCTGGCTTTCAATTACGGAAGGTGAACCACTAAGTGCAGAGTATTAGCACTTCACACTTAGCAAGAGTGTTTACAATTTTGATTGTTCATGGTGATGAAAATGTAGATGGGTCGGAGATGGGATGGATTCCACGCTGCAGTAGGCCTATGGCATCACACACCATAAAGCTACCATTTACTCCTCCATCTTGGATTGATCATGCCGACATGCCGCGAAGGTCAATTTTGCTTTGCCTGCACGCCAGGATACCTAAATTAGTTAATTAGTTAAACTAATTGTCTAAATCAATTGCCTTCGAATAAATTTTTTTATTTCATAGAAAATATCAATGGCTTGGGATTGCTCAAGGGTTAGGGTGTGAATGAGTATTATGGTTAGAGTTTGGGTTTGGGTTACAATCAGACTTAGCCAATAAATAAATAAATAAATAAATAAATAAATAAATAAATAAATAAATAAATAAATAAATAAATAAATAAATAAATAAGTAAATAAATAAATAAATGAATGAATAAAAAATAATAAATAAATAAATAAGCAACTAAATAAGTAAATAAATGAATAGCATGTGAGTCAAAGCCTCTCCATCAGTAACGTTTGCAGACCGGTCGCCATCTTGTAAGCATAACAGCAGCAAGAATACGTCACATTAGCCCAACCGCAATGAATCACATACCAAGGAGTAAACGGTAGACTTATACACTCATTGTGTACGTTTTTGGAGCAGAATATCATTAAACATTTATATGTGCGATAAATTTTCAAACGTTCCTGTGAGCCGCAAGGGTGGGATTGTTCTTTAGACTTCATCAAGTTGCTTTAAATTGGAAACAAAAACTAGTTGCCCTAAATTACTGCCCGGCACCGCACTGTGTCGTATCCTCTTCACGACTGCCTACGATGACTTTAATGAAACCTAATTTCGATTACACATGTTTAGCTTGATTTACGGGTAAACTTCGGGCTGAAGAGTTGAAATGAATATAGAGTATTGAAAGTAAAATCAATCATGAATATGAACTATTAATATTTCATTCTGCGTGTAGGTATTTTCTTATTCAGTGCATTAAATTCATAGTAAACTTCCGGGGTAAGAACCACACTACTCTTACTAGTAGATTTTCTGGATGTTTACATAACTGTAAAGTTTGGAGTGCTTATGCTCGTATTACATGAGCACATGTATTTGAAGTCGGCGTAATTAAGAAATAGGGCATATGGCGGAACGCGCTTGGTGTTTGGGGAATAGAGGAACTGGTGGATTTCTTCACGTAGCCAATTTTTCAATGATCAGACCATGGGAGTTCAGCAACGGAATTGCATTTCTTTTTGACTGCTTGTTTACCCCTCCCCCTGCGAGAAAAGTTGTTGAAACAGTTTGTTGGCGTGAATCCAATTTTGCAGCCAGAACATTGCGCGTGCCCTGTTGCTGTGACGTCACAAGTGATTTGGGTTGGGATGGGAAGCGGCTAGCCGAGCCAAAAGGATAGACGTTCGGCTCGAAATACGCCCGCTTAAACTTGTATCTCTGGCGTTGTTTGAAACTTTGTTTATTTGTTTTGCCATTCTAATGGTCGACAAGCTTGAAAGCTTTTTCTTGATTTTTAAAATTCTTCAGGGCTTTTGCTGTACGTTGTGAGCAACCATATCTTCACAAAGCTCGGCTAGTTTTTTGGCGAATCGATTTGTCAGCTATTGGTGACAAGGCTGTAAGCATCTGTTGCCATCATAGTCCATGAGAACGTAATTGGTGGTCAGCTCTGCGATGTTTTATATAGTATTTTATTTCGCTAAATGATGAGCAAGAAGTCGAAGGCTTATTGTACGGTTTTTGGTTTAGATCGTTTTACACACAAGAATGGGTAAGAGAAGATGTGTTACCCTAAGCTGTGTGAAAACTTGGTTCATGGTGTTTGCTGCTATCCTGTGGGTGAGTAAATCTAAGTTCTTTTATTTTGAATAATTGAAATGCCTTTTCTTGGCGAAGACTCCTGAGCAATGTTTTGCGATGTTACTTAAACATGATGTGTTCTACTGCCTTGCTTTTACTTACATTCTAATTTCATGTGTTTACTTGCATCAATGGCAAGTATTTTATCTTTTCTGTTACTTTTAGTTTGCGGCGGCAGGATTATTCGGTATTGGGTTGTGGACTCTGATAGCAAAGAACCACTATGAATCCCTTCTGGGCAGTGTGACATACATAACCAGTGTTGGTCTGATGATAAGTGGTGGAGTGTTTTCCATGTTTGTTTGCATATTTGGTATAGTAGGGGCTATTCGCGAAAGTCGATTTATGGTTCTTGGGGTAAGTATGCTAAGTTTTTTAACTTGTTGGTTAAATTTTATTTGCGATTTTTAAGGGTTTCAAGGGTTTGAAGATATTGGCTGATTTCTGTGTTGACGTCTTCAAAAAATTTCATGCTTAGCTTCTTAACTATGATTATTTATACGACTTAAGTCGTGCTCTTGTTAAGCCATGAGTTTTGCGCTTCTGTGGGAGTGAGGTTTAGGTTGAAATTTTTTCCTGTTACCTTACCCTTCTTTTTTTGTAATAAAATTATATAATTTAAATTAATATCATGTAATGCTCATGAGCTACTCTTACCAAATATGTAAATGCTAATACATATGAATGATGAAAAAAATTCACTTATGCAGGGCTTTTAAAACCCTGCCTTGTCAGTATGTGATAATAAATTTTTTTTTGCAGTTCACACTGATGATTGCTATCGTGTGTATAATTGAGGTGGCAGGAGGGATTATTGCCTACATCTACAAGGATGATGTAATGTACATTCCTTTTTAAAATTTTCTTGTGGTATCTTGTTTGAAATAACAAGTTATTCTCCTTGTGACAACATCAAGTGCTGGGCTCAGAGCAAAAGTGGTTAATATCACATAGGAAGATATAGTTATTTATAATAAAGGGAAACTTGTGCCAGTGTTGCAGTGTGTGGGGAATCAGCTTGCTTTCTTAGTGTATGACTAATAATGGATACTTCAGTGCGATCATTCAAAAATGTGTGGATGAAAAATGTGTGACACTTCATGGTATTCATCTTAGAGGTTTGCTTCTAAACAGGCTTATTACTTTTCCCCTTCACCAATTTTAGGTGTGCTTTGATGCCTACCTTTATAAATAGAATCTACAAAAATCTTCTGAGTGGGATCTTAGTCACCAATATTCTTTCTCATAATGACCATTTTTCCTGTCGAGTGAAACTAAACCATCAAGCATGTCAACTCCTATCACTACTTCAGTATTAGTCACTGTCCATCAAGGTACTCATTTATCTAGCATTAATTTTCAGCTCTGTTATCATATTGAAAAATAAAAGCTGATATTTGAGACAGAACGACATGCCTAGCTAGCTGGAAGTGTCTATATAGGCCAGCATATTGCATAATGACAGTGCATTGCCTAAACTCTTTGGAACTTAAATGCTGACTTCTATAGGAGTCTCTTATCCTCAGATTTGCTTTGAGGCTGTTGGCTGAATACTATATTATATGAGTAAGTGTTTCCTATCTTGAAGGAAGTAAAAGAACCTTTGGTTAGAATCCACTCAATCTCCATAAAGTCTGTGCTATTGTTCTGGAGGTAGCGGGGAAGTAGAGAGATCTTTTTGATGGTGCATGTATCATGATCCAAGTTGCTGAAAAGGAAATTAGGAGCCTTGCATATGGTCTTCTAAGTATGAGTACTGCTGCTTCATCTAGTTTTATTAAGTTTTGAAGACGGTAAATCAAGATCGTTGTTATTCCAACCCCAACAATTAAAAAATGGAGAAAATTAACATGGTGTAACAAGTTCACAAGGCTAACTTTAAATGTTTAAAAGTCTCTAGGTCTTTAGGACTTTGCTTTCATCGTTCCACAGGATGTGTGTTTTATTGTGTGTTTCCTATGTGGGATGGGACTTATCGTGTTCTTATTAGTCTTGGAACAGCTGTGCTGTGGTCTTTTAATATTGATTCAATATCATATATGTGCAAGCTACTATCTGCCCTGCAGAAGTTAGATGTCTAGTAAACTAGCTTGTTTTAGTTTGCGGAGTAGCAGGCTTCGTTGAAGCAAATGGTGCAGAAACCTGAAACCTCACTATCAAATTAGCACGTGGATCTATGTTCTGTCAAATTGCGAATGCTTTCAAAGACATTTCTTTGCATGTAGAACAATTGGACAATTATTGCGTCAGAAATCGCCTAAGGCTCCGAATATAAATTAAGAGTAAACAAGGTAATGATTTGAATGTGTCAAAGGGCTCCAAATCGAACCTGAAATTTATTTCTTTCCCGTTATTTGTACAAATGTGAACAGTAAATTTGAAAAATGCTAGAATTTCAAAAATGCATTTAAAGTTCTGCTTTTCTGCCTTGTCTTTTGGTAACTAATAATGTGTTCTGTTCAATTGTGGCTTGCTTAGAATTTTAAATTTACCTGCCCTTACCTAAAGTCTGACCCGATATTCAAAATCCTCTGTAAAACGCAAAGGCTCAAAACGATTTCGACAAAAAGTATGCAGCTAGTTGGCAGGAAGTTGTGCGGTCTTAGAGCTTGCTGATAAACCTTAATGCGATCGACTTGATAGCATGAATTGGTGCAGCCTCAGATGAGTGCCCAATATATGGCACATTGACCGAGTGTATTGAAAATCTTCGCATTACGCTCGTTCAATAAGAGAACTCGACATTTATTCTAATGCAGGTGAGATTTGATCGTCTGCACTTCGTAGAGGTGCACGAGCTTTCTATGTTTGTGCTTGATGGTCGGGCAGCTAAACTGCCCTTAAGTTGCTAGAAATGTCTCGTCAACGAATGTTCTCCTATTCTCGTCGGCGAGTACAGCAGCGATTCTTGAAATTTGCTTTATTTTTATGTTACACTGTCTGCCGTGGCCCTCCTCAATGGTCCGTTTGAAGGCATTCGCCCATGATCCTTTTCGAACGGAACCATCAAACTGGTTGCAGTCTACAACGAGTTCGGTCTAATATTGTGGAGGCCCTTTGGCCGCACCCAATCAGAGGGCTATCTTGCCCCTAGAGAATGTCAAAAACAGCGGTTTTTGACCCCATGAGTTTTCTAGGGCAAACCGTCTATGCCCCCAACTTTTCTGGACGTCCACAACCGTTTGCCGTACGTTGGAGACATCAAAGTTAATTTGAGATTAAGACCGCATTATTCCATCTGGGTGACAGGTTGATTTTATATATTTTTTAATTTGGGTGCATTACGCGCACCGTGAAGGTCCCTGCAAAAAGCAAACCAGCAAATGACTTGTGTTGGATGCTTGAAGGTCGCGGAGAATTTTATGTCCAATCTCGTGGTCTCATTTCATGTTCAAGCGCCTTGGTTACATTTCTGCCTGCATATTTTGAAATTTTTGCAATAGTTTTAGGTTATTAATGCTGTTGTTTCTTCCGATTGAAGGAGCAGGCGAGATCGAGGCTGACCGCACTGCTGCTAGCTATATTGGGCGCTGGTAAGGCAAAGCGTGCAAACTTGTTCAAAGGGAACAAGAAGTGCAAACTTTGCCGATGATCCTGCGTCACATGCCTAGTGCGTGGTGTGGTCTCCGATCTTGTAAAAAATTTATGATTAGTCCTAGTACCCACTTTTAGATCAAGTCATCTGTTGCCCGAAGTTTGAATGTTACCATAGCTACGAACTATGGCATGCCCGGTCAGGAAAGGAAGACTGTAGCCATTGACAAGCTTCAGAAAAGCGTAAGTATTGCACATCGCTTCAGGTAGTTCTTGTTCTAAGCAATATGGTTTGGTGTAAAAAAAAATGCCTCATAGCTTTATAGGTGCCTAGTAGTTGGAACCTGTTTGCTTGCACATGTGACTTCAGTTACGTCGCTTTTTTTGTTCCTGGCTTGTAGTGCTAGCAATGATAAATATGTGCTAGGCTACCCATCTTTCAACTAAATATATTACGAGCTTACAGGTTTGGGGCTGTGTTGGTTTGGTAACTTTTGGTTAGGGCAGCGACTTCTAGACTCATTTTCTCCCCCACCCCGAGTAACCTTTGAGCATGCTTACGTAGGATTTGTTTTTTGCACTGTATTCTCCTTAAGCTATTTGAGCGTATTATATTTATACTACTTGTATGTATTACATGTATAAATATTTTTTTATTATATTTTTATTTTATTCGTACGCATACTATTTATATATAGCGTATATAAATTTATACATGAATTATGTATTACTTTATATCTATGAATAGTTTAGCTAATTACGTGGCCATAAATAAATTTTATTACGTAGGTATTTAGGTCTGTCTTGTCTTGTCTAGTACAAGTGTTGCGGCGATGTGGACTACAAGTCTTGGGATAGATCCGAGTGGAAGAAAAGCAACATGACTGTGTTAAAGGTGCCGAATTCTTGCTGCATTCTGCCGGCAGCCGACATGTGCGGGCGAAGAGATCACCCGTCCAACATTTGGCGCAATGATCTAGAGGTATTCTTTTTTATATTCGGTTGTGTCCGAAACGCGGCATTGCCTATTCTCCAAGTACTGTATCCTTTGCTTATATATATATTTTTTCCTGCAGGAAGAGCTCGACTTCAACTTGAAGTTTTGTCATGACTTGTTATCCGCTTGGCAGCATTGTTTAGGATGGTGATTAATAGATTGATATATAATAAATATAATAATGAATTTGGTATTCGTATATTGATTTACTGAGCAGTTTGACTGATTGATTATTCGGCCGATTAGTTCGTACTTACTGCATTTCAGGTAAAAAATTTTATTTGCCTGACTACATGATGATGATATCGTCAGAACGGTTTAGATAAGAAGATAATGGAGATAGTTTATGATGTATGTTGTGATTGTGTTCCAGCCATTGGGTTGTTTTCATGGATTGGAGCAATACTTGATTGATCACCTGTTCATTATCGGAGTCGCTTGTGTTACATCAGGCGTGGCGCAGGTACAAGATTTTAATATTTCTGATTCTTCTCGTTCATTATGTAGCGGCGTCTGTTGATGCATTTTTCAGGTGTGGTATTCTTCTTGGTTTAGAATTCTTCATGGCGCGGCATTGTTAAAGTTCTGGGTGCTGCATTTTAATTGACATGGCCATCTTATTATAGTAGTCGTGGTGACTGCAGAAACGACTTTTTATGAAGCTTTCGCATAGATAAGGTTCTTTCCTAGGGATGATCTTGTGCAACCTTGTTAGCTTAGTATGTCCATTAAATTGCTGTTCGTGTTTCAGACGCTATCCATGGTCCTGTCCGTTTGGCTCTACCGTCTCATTGTGGAGTTCAGATAGCGACCACTTCTGCAGCCTTGCCAACTTCCTCGCTTTTTGAAAGAAAGTCATGCAAGCGAGTTCGCGGCTTCGAGCAAATACAATAGAAGTTCGCCCTTGGTAGGAAGTATGCTTACCGAACCTGTTATGGTGCTCTGCTGTTGTTTCGCGAATTTTGCACCGTTCTGGTCGACCAGTCTGTAATGTTGAGGTTTCTGTCGGTTGCTTTCTGCTGCCCTTGGATCGATTTTATTCGATCTTTATACTGTTTATGTAGTTAAATTTTTTATGTGGCGGCAGTAGTCCTCTTGCGATTAGATTGGATTTCGCTGTTCCTCTCGTTCTCTTTCCCTCTGTCTGTTTCTCTCTCTCTCTCTCTCTCTGTCGCTCTCTGTCTCTATCTGTCAATGTGTCTGTCTCGCCAGGACACACGCATGTTTTCTCTATCTCTGATATATATTTTTTGTTTGCCTTAGATTGAAGGAAGTTTAGACGCTTTGCAAGTAGTCTTAAGTTTTTTCTTAAAGAACCTATATACACCTCGACTTTTAGCCCAGGCGTTTTGTTCGCTAAACTTCGAATTTTAATTATTTGTTCTTGGGAGCTCTTTAAATTGGCATTAAGATTGTTAAGGTTATTTGATATTGGAATGCTTCCGTCCGCATTATTTGGTAAGGGATTTTTTTTTTTTTTTTTTTTTTTTTTTTTGCCTGGGTACGCTTCTCAGACGTGAACACGTATCACCTTTATTATTTAGTTTCAAGTTCGGCCTTGAATAAGCTTTTGGCGGTAAAACTGTGATAACCCATTTTTTTAAAATTTCCGCTTGTCCTTCAGAATGAGGTTAGCTGCCCTCTCTTGCACGGTTTTTACTGTTCCCCCCAATGGACGCAATTTTCTTGCTATCTTTGTCGGTTTTAATGCGTATTTTTTTTGTATTGATAGTGTTTATGTTTATAGAGGTACCGAAATATTTTATGCATCAGTAGCGTGGATTTTTTTCCGGAACTATTTATAAAGCGGCTTAACCTTTTAAGTGCTTCTACATTGTGTTGCTGTAAATGTGATCGCAATATTCTGCCGACTTCTGGTTTAGCGTGCGTCGCCAACCGAGTGCGAGTATTTGACGGGCACTTGCAAACTGCTGGCTACACTGGTTAAGTATAGTTTTTTCTGTGTCGCTTTTTTGACGCTTAAAGCTTTCTTGGTTGGCGCTTTTAGCGGACGAGTAGAGCGTGATACGATATTGAGCTGATGAACATGATAGTTAGCAGACTGGCCGGTCGATAGCGTGACGCACGCATGACCTTAAACATTCAGTAGTTTCTGTTTTTTTTTTTTTTTTTTTTTTTTTTTTTTTTTTTTTTTTTTGCGGGTTGTCTCTAAACGAGGCAAGTATAGCTTCAAGCACGATGACTGTGTCGCGTTGCTGGAGCGCAAGGTCGCATTTTAACGTTGATATGCGGCGTCATATTGTCAGAAGCTCTTGCATTGAGATTGTATTATTAAATATCTTCCGATTTTAGTCTTTATTAGCTTAAATGAAACTGTAACGACTGAGTACAAAAGTTTCTTGTCGTTGGCGCTCTTGTCTTCGCGTCATGCGCCGTAGGTCGATTAAGATTCTATGTGTTATAGTAAGGTGTTATGTTTTTGTGATAGACGACGATAGTTGGTACGTTGCTATCATTTATGCGATGTAGCACATAACCTTAAGGTCTAAAATAAAAAAAGAATAATAAGAATATTAAAATAGTGGCTTAACCTGGTCTTGTTTGAGGCTGCTGCTACATGAAAAGTGCAAATTTCTATGTAGCACGTACGGGTTCGCCAAAAAGCCCTCAAGATTAAAACGCGCGCCCTTGTTTCTATACGGCGAGACAATTAAGTTGTGTTTGCTGTTCTCTACTTCGCTGACTACGGTTCTGCGATTTACTACTGATAATAAAATTTAACAGACCTTACAAACAAACCTTTAAAATATCTCAAGTTAAGTTTACAAGGATGGCAATGCCCTATTCCAGCTTACTGCATGAACAGACTTTTACCAGTTTTTCATCCTTTCGCTACTAAGTCGCACCGGGCTTGAGGCTGAAGTTTGCCTCCTTTAGCGCAAAGACTAAAATGCAGGCACATAAGAACAAGCTAAGTTGCTGATGCAGAACCGTCGAAGCTTGCCAAGTCCATTAGCTCGTAAATTAATTGCTTCTTTTCTTTTCCTTCGCAGGAGCTTGATGTTCGACAATTTTTATGGCTAGCCAGGATATGGGTTAAACCAGAGGTGTAATCCTACTGCATAACCAGAGTGATAACTAATCTAGAACTTCACCCTTCCACAGGCAACCAGGCATGACACTAGAGCTCTATCTATCCCTCTGTCTTTCTACCCGGAAAAAAAAACTAATCTTAAGGCGCCCATAGCTCGTTTGCACACCTTACCCTCGTTAGTACAAACACCTCCGCCACGAGAAGGCCTGGAGCTGGGCAGGTTTCAATGTGCTTCCGAGACGCATGCCGTACTTACATGTGTAGATTCTAAGGACCACGAGCTGCTTGGCACATAAAACCTGACCCTGGCACGGAGATGCATTTGCACGTCTAACAAGGTGCAGTCGTCTCTCGATTTAATATTATACAGCCAAATCCGAAACAACTTTCAAAGTAGACTACAGCACTAACACACCCTTGTCTCGTTTCCAACCCAATACGAGAGAAGATAATTTAAAAAGCACAGAACTGGTTAGGCACAAACAAGAAAAAAGAAAAACCACCAGCAACACATTCAAATGAATAGTGTTAGCAAGATGGCATATCCTCACGAAAAATCAGCATCTAACCAAAACAAGCACAGCTGTCTAGCAGAGACAAATAAAAAATCATTAAATACCCAAGGACGCCATACTTCAAAATGTGTCGCACGACGAAATCGTGACATGCATACAATAGCAATACCAGTATGAAAAAAAAAAAATTTCGTTGAAAAGTATTTTGTTGTCTAAAGAACAGAACAGACTCATTCTTCCTAATGCACCTAGCACAGCAACTTGGTCCCAAGAAACTCGAAACCTTATGACCAAAAAATGGCATCAGGATAGCGTGGAAACATTTGACCAGTCACGCTATTATACAAAAAAAAAAAAGTAGAATTCTTAAGAAAACAAACATAAGAAGCTATCAAAATATCACAATACAAGCTGGAAATGGTTGCAACCGTCAATCGCTGGACGGCGCACAACAGAGAACAGTCATACAATACACAAAGTAAAGCAGCTTAAACAACCGCTTGTCTAACAATTGTAGTCTACTCAATGTTTTACAAGCAGATGCTATTTATCCATGCTCGAACTACTAAAGCAGCCATAAGAAAAAAGACAGCCAGCCAAAGAGCTAACAAGACAAGGAAAGTAACCATCGGCTACTCACGCTTTCAAGTCTGCCAACAGAGACAAGAGGCTAAGTTGACAAATTTGTACTAAGATTACGAGACTCACGACAGCTGCAAAACGGAAAGTTGCAACACATCTGCCTACTCAAGCTAAAGCGCGTCTTTTCATACGATAACTGATTCTCGACTTCCACAAGTGACTGCTTATGTTTCGAAACTGCTTTTGTCATTATGGTCGTAACGTTCTTGTAAATATCTTGCTGAGAGCTGAAAGGCTTTTCCTCGTATGGATCATTTGCAACATCAAACAGCAAAGTAGGTCTAAGTTTAAGAATGCTGGCGCCGTAACAATTGCAGATATCGTTTCCACAAGTTTCAGTGCCACTCACCCAAATTGGGATTTGAAAATGCAATTTCCAGGTATGACGACTATTGTACGGATAATAAGTCATCGCCTGCAGTTGATGGCCACAGTAGTGAAAAAGAAATCTATCCTCAACCCGCTCATGTGTACCCGAAACGCTGCCAAGCCAGTCAATGCCATCAATAATTCGATCCTGGGGAAGAGGGGCCTTGATAATGTTAAGCAACGTAGGAAACAAATCTAAGCTACTAGTCGGCTTGGAAAAGACAGAACCAGCAGGAATATGCTTGGGCCACATAGCAACTGTTGGAACACGAATGCCACCTTCCCAGTTTTCTCCCTTGCCACCTTTGAACTTTCCATGCCAACCACCATGCATGTGCCCATCAATATTCATGTACAAAGCAGGCCCATGGTCAGAAGTCAAGTAAACAAAGGTGTTTTCCAGTACACCAACCCTCTCTAATGATGCGACAATTCTTCCTACTGACCAATCTACTTCTTCAACAGAATCACCATACAAACCATGCTCACTCTTACCCCTAAAGGATTCGGGAACTGCTAAAGCTGCGTGCACTTGATGGTACGCAACTACTATTAGGAACGGGTCCTTTTTACTCTCAATAATAAAATCCACAACTTCCGTGGTAAGCCTCTGCGTAAGGTCCTCCAACACAACTGGCTGTTCAATAACATTGAAGTTTCGCATGAGGAGGCTATTTAATTGACGATATAAAAAAGGAATACTCAAGTTTACAAGAGCAAAGCATACTAAAGCCAATGAAATCACAAAGAATATGATGCGCCACAACTTCTTCATGGGAACAAGCATGATTAAAACAAAACTGAGCATGCCAGTAAACAAAATGGTTCTTGCAACTGCTTTTGAGTGTACAACTACCATGTAAGCATCTGCTATCTCCATTCTATCACCTGATCCGAATTCCGCTAAATTAGTTAAAGGCATTCCATAATAGTAGCTGAAGCCATGATGCATAGGATGATGAAGAAAATCATGAGTGTTGCTGTGAATGCCAAGATGCCACTTTCCAAAATACGCAGTTTTGTAACCTGAACTCTTGTAGAAGGATGCAAAAGTTGTTTCGTTCGGAGGCAGACCACCACTTGCAGCTGTAAGAGGAAGGACAGGAAACTGGCCATCTCTATGAGCCATACCTGATCTAATAGCATAACGACCAGTCAGAAGAGCGGCTCTGCTAGCCGTACATACAGGAGCAGCGGCTAAGTTATGGAGAAACTTCACCCCATTAGCAGCTATACCATCAATACTGGGAGTTCTAATGGTCTTGTTTCCATAACATCCAACATCTCCTATGCCTAAGTCATCTACAACAATGATGACAACATTTGGTCGAGATGACTGACCATATGCAGAACCAAGAGTGATTGAAATAACTGTTGATATCAATCCAACTTGGAACAATTTATCCATCTAAGACCAAACAAGCAACTTTTAAAGCCTTTAATAAATAAACATTTGCTAAACAAAGAAAATCAGCTGGCAGGGTAATAAACATACCTTGATTTGAAGTAACCAATGAAAGAAACCACAATAAAAGACAATAAACCAAAACGATAAACATGGCTATATTAAAAGAAACATAAACTGACAACCAAAACAGAGGAAAATCAGTTTAAATGACTAAGTGTGTTAATTCCCCAGAAGCTAGAACATTACTACCTTACTTCCATCGAAAAGATGTTTACAAGTATATGTGGATTATGTCATACTAGCATGGGCAATTACTGTTGTGTGTTGTACTTTAGACGAGAGAGCACTCGAGTGATTCGTTCTAGACACTGGTTTACTGAATAATGAATACATTGATGTTAACTGCTTTATATATAGTTGCGTGAGAGTAGAGCTAAATATAAGATCTCCTTACATGGAAATATGCCTACGTACTTGACCTTGGATCCTGGCCGTGTATGGTGATAAGGTAAAGTGCTGATGCTGTGGAATGCTGCTGTGCGTCATGCTTGTGGTTGAGTAATGCTTGATGTGTGGGCCAAGATCCATAACAATTACCTAAATTTACAAGGGCCCCAACCAGCACATCATAAAAATTACTTGCTTGCTCTGGTAAACTTAAAACTTTTAACTTTGTGGCAGGGAGTTGGTAGCTTTTTTACTGCGCTTATGAAGTTGAAGATTACATATGGAAGCACCAGGAAACAAAAAGGGATAAGGTCTACCTGAACTAAACCAAAATTCTTTGCAAATTTCCCCTGTCAACCTAGCATTTGCCTATGTAAATATTACACATTAAAATTACATGGAGCATGTTTTCTTAAGCAAAAAAAATATGCAACAAAGCAGGGAGGGACAGTGGTACAAGTTTATTACGTATTTCAAAGCCTTGTCATTAAAAGGCTGCCTAAGAAAACCACGTGGCTAGCAAGCACAAAAAGCCAGACCAGAAAATCCCAACAAAACACCACTTTCTTGATCACCTTCATGGCTATACATTTAAGAAGCAACAATTCTGGCACTTCTGCAGTTCAGAAGCCCCATGCACCAACAAGACCTTGTCATAGCAGGGGCCTGAAGAAATTCCACAAAGACTTAAAAATTCTTGCTAATGCTGTCATAAAACTTTCTTTACATACGAATCTTTATGTCCCAAGAGATCAAACAAGAATAGACATATCCACAATGAGAAATTGAGATTCTCTGTGATTGGCAGTAATACATCAATGACTGTTTTCACCGGACAGGCATTCCTCGGGTCCAAACCATTGACCACAGTGCTTACCTTGCTACCCTTACAATACATGGTCTGCATGTCATAGTAGCATAAAACATTAACAGCATAGTATGTATTACATCTTTACGCCTACATAAACATTGTACTAAAACGCCATGAAACACTTCCACCAGAAAGCTTTTGGTTAGATGGCTGTTTATGAGCTTGCTGATCTGCTGAAAAGAATGACTTCACAACTTTTTGAAATGATACACAATAAAATGAAACAACAGCCATAGGTTATCCAAGATAGCAATAAATGATGACACCATCCAGATTAGCAGCCATCCTTCTGGGATCCAGCATAGCCTCAACCTCACACATTCAGCTGTCCTCTGTTTTAAGTTAAACTGAGGGAGGCCAAACAAAGAATCATGAAGTGGCAAAGCCTTGCCTGTCACCAGTCAACCAAGCATTAGGATGAAATTGGTGTCAATTAAGTATCTGATAAATTATAGGCAATGCAAGCAAACACACTCAATATATTGTTATCTTAAATTTAAAATGTTTATCTTTGATCAATCTAGTTAGCCAAACAAGCTCAAAGTGTATGCAAAGGGAAAACTTCGTTGTGAGGAGTTTAAAATTTTCTTTATTTTGCCAGTGCAACATTCATTATTTGCATTATGCTTTTGCTGGATATTTAAAGATTCGAACATCATTAGCAGTCCACCAAACTACCGGATTGTCTAATTCCTATCATTTATTTTCAGAGGAAAAGAACTTTTAAGATCCCATACATTTAAAACACTTTTTTCCCAAGAATTACTATAAAATCAAGCAAGTGCATAGACACAGGGCCTTGTGCTTAACAAGAGTAGAGGCACAAGGTTCTTCAAAGTGAGAGTGAGCAGAGAAGTACCTAACTAGGGTAAATCAATAAAATTGAGCATAATGAGACGAAACGACAGCCGATAACCCCACAAACCCTTACTACTTGTTCTTGGTGCATTCAGAGGCATCAAGAGAGCTCATTTAGTGCATGGGGAAAGCAGCTGCCACAGGATTAAAAAAACAACACATCCCGGCCAATGACTAATAGCCTTCCCTGGTAGCCAAGCACAAATCTGCCCGTAGAGACATACAGCAGCAGCTTGTTTAGCAGAAGTCATCAAAGGTCATTTAAAAATTCAGCAGTCAATAAACAATAGACAGCAAAAACAACTCACCCCTCTAGTGCCATTAGTAAAGCTTAAGACATAAAGAGAATTTAGCATTAAATTAAAAAAAAAAACAGGTATTTATTGTTTATCACTAGATTTTCATTTCCTGGTTTGTGACCGTTCACATTTAGAAATGAGGCTTTACTTTCCTATTACCAATGGAACTAGACACCTTAGGCTTCACATGAGCTCATGCTCATTATTAGACAGATCAATCAGGTTGCTCGCTCACGCAATGTCCTGTTCGAGTGTCTTTATCGGAAAGTCGGAGCCGCTTTAATTTCGACCAACGTTAACTATGACCAACAAATCCCATGCAAGGTCCCTCGTGGAAGCCGACGGCTCTCTATTATCACAAACGTTGTTAGGTTAGGGGTCATCCATAAAAGACGTCCACAAAATTTTGGCTAATTCTTACCCCCCTCCCCCCTTGTCCACTTTGCTCCACTTTTGACTGGCCCCCTACACCCTCCCCTGTTGTGGACGTACACAAGTGGCAAAAACGTCTTATCCTTAAAAAATTACTGACCTCATATGTCATTTTACGATACCAGGTGATGGTTAGACATGGAAGATTATTATTGACGTAAAATTTCGCTACATCAACACGTGAGGTTCCAAGTCTAAGCAAATGATTATGATGCAGGAATAAAATTCTTCAATAAAGTTACACTAATATTGAGATATACAAGACTGGACTGAATGTTTAGCAGCAAAACTCATATACACGAGAAAAAATTACTAATACAAAAAGACAAAAAAGAATTTTCGAAAACCAGAAAATTGATGTAAATGTCTGGCAGCCGCAAAAATTAGCGACACGCAACACTCGCTTGATGACATTGGCTAGCACAAAGTAAGTAATCATAGTGGTGCCAAACAAAACTGCACATTCAATCACTACTAGCTCAAACAGTAGAAAATTCAGATTGTAGCCTTTCAAATAAATTGGGTATAATGAGGACATCTGTTGTCGAGTCACCTGCTGAGTCAGTCTGAAGGCTTGGCTTCTTAGCTGACTCTTCACTCTCGTCTTGCTCAGTCACGAAGTAGCGATGATGAACAACTTCATACCCTTTGATTGCCGCCTGCGTTGGAAAATATTTGCCACAGGAACAAATTCTCTTGTGGATTTTCCCAGCCACCGATGGACAATACAGATCAAAAGGCATGCTATTTAGACTGGGACGGGGTTCCAGCCTACTCAGTGCAAGCCTCTTGAGCAGCGATCCGTATGCACCGCTGCCAATCTCGATAGCTGCAGCCGCTATGCCTCCTTCATAATTGACGAAAGGTACCGGTGCTGCGATGAACCGATTGGGAACCACTTCATTTTAGTTGGTTCGTCTATGGCCGCGGCAGGTTACGTCATTGCACTTAACAATATGCAAGAAATACTGCGACTGCTGCACATGTTTCCAGCATCATTTTGCAGTGGGAGCTGAAGGTGTGGTGCTCGTGCTGAGTGGTTCAATATACTGTGCATGCACATGAAAGCCGTCAATGACAGCCTGACTCAAAACCTCAGCCAGTATCTCTCCGGCATTTACAGACCAAGAGACAATGAGGCCATGCGACCTACATACTTCATTGTAAGCACTGTGACCAGGTGCATGACATGCAAGAAATGTTAATTTTGTACGTTACCAGCCAGTATAATAACGCCACCCCACCCCGTACCCCACCTAGATGTTACTAGTCTACTCGTTTGTTGCCCTGGCATACTTGGGGACTCGG
>QQSS02010567.1:0-19737 GCA_003687565.2 Craspedacusta sowerbii | reverse complement strand
CGCATAAAACGCAGACTGATCCCTGCCAGATCGATGGGATAGATAAGTTTAGGCTAGGACAAAGGACCAGGATTCCGTTCACTGCCAAATAATATTAGTACCTGTAGGTAAGACGTATCGCTAGTGGAATAGTTGGGGAATCTGGTGAAAAAGACAGACTAACGTATTTAAGCTTGTTGCGGCTGTTGAAGGAAGGAGAGAGGAAGGGATATACTGATGGAGAGCTGGTAAATGCTTGCATACATGCTATCAGCCCTGGTATTCCATTGAGATCTTACTTCGAGGCTTTGCCATCATTACCTTTAAAACGATTGAGAAAGGTTTTAAGGTCGCACCCCAAAGAAAAATCAGCTACTGAATTGTATCGGCAGCGGACTTCTTTGACGCAAATGGAATGTAAAGATGACTGCGATTTTTTGTTGCTCTTTTTTGAAATGCGATCAAAGGTTTTCTTGGCTAGCAATAGGGAAGGTCATCAAAAGTATGATTTAAAACTGGTGCGGAGTTAATGTTTGGAAACTATTTGTACTGGTTTAAGAAATAAATTGTTTTCAACCCAATTTAAGCGCCATAATCCTGCAGCGCTCGAGGACCTATCGGGCGATGTAGAATCAATTGATGTGGCTCTAATCTCCGAAATGCGCCGCTTGACACAACAGGAAACGGCATGGCAGTCAAAAATCCCAGCAAAACAAGAAAGCGATACAAATAAAGAAGACACACAGCTACGAGATCGCCGAGTGCATCGAATTCTTGTAAAACGCGCTCGGCCAATGCTCATTTTATCAAAGAGGAACCCCGTAAAAAAATGATACTTCAGCAGATGAGGAAGCTCCAGGACCAAGTTACGTTGATAACTAATATTCACGGTGCAGTCGCGCAGTTGCGAGCCCAAATCGCAGCCGTAACGACATTCAGCACCTTGCGTGAGCCGGAGAATTGCATGAGCATTCGTTGCCGCAACTGCAATGATCAGAACATCAAGAAGCTCAACAATGGCACTAGATGTGGAGGTGATAACAATTTCGCTAGAAGTTGTCGCCAACAAACACCGCAAGCAGCAAAAGAAAGGGAGCTACCCGGGGGTAGACAGTAGCTCCCATGCAACGACTGCCCCCTCGTGCGTGTGATTGGTGCGCGGAGAAGAAGTTTTTAAAGCAATGCATATGTTGCAGGATTGCATTGTATTGTTCTAAAAAATGCCAAAAGTTGCACTACCCCGCTCACAGCGCTCTCTGCTCAGCTATCAATTTTGCAGATGCTCGAGCTGAAATTAGCAAAAGTTTATTTTACTCATTTACATTTAACACCGCGACAGAAAGCGCGATTGGTACAGCTTATAGGCTCGCGTTGTACGGTGCCAGTCACTTTGAATGGACATCACTGTGTTTGTTTGTAATGATACCGGATCTCAGATATGGCTTGTTTCCAGCGCATGGTTACGCGAAAACTTTCCGTCAGCAAGCATTTAGCCAATAAGACATATTTTACAGCAAAATGATCTGAACTTGCGTACTGCTACGAATAACGATATACCGTTTTCTGGCTTTGTTCTTTTCCAACTCAGAATGCTTACCTGGGACCAAAGCATTTCTATGTAGGTTCCATTCTTAGTCACGTCTGAGTCGGTTTCAGAGCCCATCCCGGGCTTCAATGTGATTGCAAAAATCATCACAGAGCCAGCTGTTCATCGTATATCCACAGAAAACCTTGTGCGTGAAGTTGCTAGTTATATGCCTGCGGTGCGTGATGTGTCGGCGTTAGATAGCACAATTAGCACGTAGCGAGCAACAGAATCGGGCGAGGTTACAATGACTTGTCGTGGTGAAGTCATACCACCCCGCGCAGATGCCAGCATCCAGTGTTTAGTAAGGGTCGATTCGCAGCATGCCGGCGTTCTACTTCTTTCTTACCCTTACATACTACAGCCATGGCCTGATGGGTTGCACGTTCACAAAACTCTAGTAGCAGAAATTCGTCATCTCAGGTTAGGGGGTACGTTCCTGTGTCGAATTACACAGAGCAGCCGACTTTTCTTCGTTCCAGAACTGTCTTGGGAGTCCTCCATCAGATAATGTCGGTTATCCCAATGGAGGTTACGTCGTTGTCGATACCAGTGTGCCGGAATGACGATGCAACAATAGACCAAAGAGCGCGTCTCGTTGAACTCCGAAATTCTCTGTCGTGTTTAGCGTCAACTGCTGCTGTGACAGCGAGTAAAACAGCGCAGCCTTTGTTACGAAGCAACTCTGGAAGAAACTTTCTCCCTGAAATGGACTTGTCAGATCTCACCATAGATCTGCAGTCCATAGTAAGACAGATGCTGCGGGAGGAGTGCGCCGCCTTCGCAATAGATGATGAAGTTGTTTGTATAGGAAACCTTCAAATGAAGATCATGTTATCAGCTCCAACACCAGTGCAAAAGAGGTACAACTCTGTTCCGCGCTCACTGTATCCAGAATTTAGTGTCTACATCAAAGACCTGCTTAATCGTGGCTTTATTGAGAAATCAACGTCATCGTATTCGTCACCAGTTGTTTTCGTTAGGAAAAACACTGGAGACCATGTTGTGATTTCCGCAAACTTAATAAGCGCACAATCCAAGACAAACACCCACTCCCACGCGTTCAGGATGCCATTGATGGTCTTTGTGGGAAGTCCTGGTTTACTCCACTTGATCAGACACGAGCGTACCATCAGGGCTTTGTACCCCCGGAGAGTAGACCAATCACGGCATTCTGTACACCATTTGGATTGTACTATTGGGTGTGCATTCCGTTAGGACTTTCCAATGCTCCAGCTCAGTTTCAGCGTTCCATGGAGACGTGCTTAGAGAGCATTGGCGATAATCCTGTTATGCCTTATTTAGATGATGTGCTCGTTTCATCAGCAACATTTGAGGAGCGTGCTTTTCACGTCCAAAGGGTCGTGCAGCGTCTGCAACTGCATGGTGTCAGACTGAACCCCAAAAGCACAGATTATTCCAACGAAAAGTTAAATACCTGCGGCGTCGAATTATTAAGGAACATGGTTATCGTATGGATCAAGCAAACATAGCCACTGTTTTGAAATCGAAGGAGATTACGCCACGTACAGTCTGTGACCTACGTCGAATCCTGAGCTTCCTTTGACACTTCAGACGATTTATCAGGAATTTTGCCCAAAAAGCAAATCCTTTGTTCAAGCTCTTGGAGAAGCCTCCACCAAACAATTTGTCTTTTGCAAATATAAGATACAAGAAGGGTAATGGCGGATCCAGATTTCACATTGCCATTTCTCTTGCATGCAGATGCCTCTCTATTGGGATTAGGAGCTGTACTATATCAACAAAGAGACGGTAAGATGTTTGCAGTCGCATATGGAAGTCGATCGATGTCCGGACCGGAGAAGAACTCACGCAGCAAACTTGAATTTCTTGCGTTAAAGCGGGCAATTTGTGATCAATTCAAATCTTATTTATATTATGCAGATGAGTTAGTTGTTTACACGGATAAAGCCCTTTAACATACCTGCAGTCATAAGCAAAGTTGAACTTCTCCGGACAGCGATGGCTGAACGAGTTAGCAGATTTCAGGTTCAAAATTAAGTACCGTAAGGAAAAGGAGAACGCCGATGCCGACCTTTCGTCTAGATTTCCGGTAGAAAGTTATGACATTGAAAGTTTTATTCCACTGTGAAACAGAAGTGTATCACTCGAGGAAATCACTGCCGATAAGGAGTCGGTTACAATGAGCGCGGGCTAGAAGTGAAGGTGCTGAAACGTTTTTAGAATTAGAAAAAGACATACTGCAGAATTCCGAAAAACAGTTGCGCGAAGTAAGCCTCAGCCAGCAAAAAGAAAATAATCCTGCTATTCGACGACTCAAGAAACAATTGAAATCTTGCAAGCGCCTAAATAGTCCTCATCGCCAGTCAAAGACGAAGAATGTTGTAAACTTGCTGCACCAATGGCGCAAATTGTCTGTAAACAAGGAAGGACTTTTGTGTCGGAGATCTTCTAATATTACCCACATTGTAACGCCAAAAGCCCTTCGAAGTCTGTTTTGCACGAGTTTCACGACAAAGTGGGCCACCTCGGAGTTGACCGTGTCCACGCATTAGCGAAAGATCGTGTTTTCTGGCCAAGAATGAAGAGTGCTATCGAGGATTATATTCATAGCCAGTGTCAGTGCCTCAAGCAAAGGGCACCAGAATGACATCAAGTGGCTCAACTTCAAACGATTACTTCTAGCCCCCCAATGGAGTTGGTTTCGATCGATTTCATTCATTTTGAAAGAAGTTCTGGGGGCTACGATTATATTCTTATAGTGGTAGACCATTTTACTCGTTTCCCGCAGGCTTACCCTTGTAAGGATAAATCAGCAAAAGCTGCACCAGGTCGTCTTTTTAATGATTATTGTCCGAGATTTGGATGGCCGCAAGAGATTCTCTATGACCAGGGAGGTGAATTTGAAAACAATTTGTTTCACACATTGGAAAACCTGACTGGTACAACGCGCACTCGAACAACCCCTTCTCATCGACAGTCAAACGGACAGTGTGAGCGTATGAACAAGACCATCCTAGCAATGTTACGTACGCTCGAGGAGTTGCAGAAAACTCGCTGGAACGACTCCCTAAACAAACTTTTTCCCGCGTGCAACAGCACGAGAAATAGTGCAACTGGTTTCTCACCCTACTTTTTATTGTTTGGTAGAGAACCTCGCCTACCATTGGACTTCCTGTTGAACACCTACGAGATGAAGCAGCCGCAGAGTCATCGGCAGTATACAGCAAAGTTAGCGATGTCGAAGGCGTATCGGATTGCGAGCGAAAAAGCCGAAAAACGAGCTGCAATCGATAAAAAGCGTCTTGACATGCTATCAGTGCGACCCTAGTACCAGGGGATCGTGTATTGGTGCGGAAAAACTCGGAGTAAGGAGGATCTGGAAAGATTCGATCTTACTGGGAGCCTTCCATCTTCAAGATCTTGGAAGCATTCGGAGATAGTGGTGTAGTGTACCGTATTCCAGTGGAGAATGATGCTACGTTTCGAGGAAGTCTATTGCAGCGCAACCTCCTGTTACCTTGTCCTGGCTTGTCCGTGCAACAGCAAGTGCGACCAGCGTCTCGGAATATTGCAAGGCGCTCTACAAAGCCTGTCGTATCACTACATAGAAATGATTCTTCAAATCAGCGAGCAGTTCAACATAAATGCAAACCGGAAAGCGTTCAGTCATCAAGTGAGGCAAGTGAAAGTAACTCTGATGGGTTTCCTACCGCACAATTAGGTACCTTGATTAACAGCAGCAATTCGCAGCAGTCGCTCGTGACAGATGATCGCAACAACCGACCAGATACCAGATTAAGTTGGTACATCCGGATCTCTTGAATAGCCAAGATCCAAAAAATATTGCTCGTGTGAGCGAGGAATCGGCTCCCATAGACACGTTGGAACCGAAAGTCCGTTGCCGACGTCAATCAGAACGGATCGCCGCAATCGTCGACCAAGGTTCTCTCGTATAAGAGACTGGGTGAATCCTCCACCACAAGGGTCTTTTGTAGCTCTACGACAGCCGCAAGTCGCATTCCTCGACCTGTACGCGCAAAGCGGTTTTGCAGCTCTGCAAGTCGTATCCCTCGACCTGTGCGCACAATACAAACTTTATTCTGTACATAGTTCTGAGACACTTTGTTTCATTTTCTTCCATAGTTCAGGAGGACTTTCATAGAAGTGGGGAGATTGTCGTTCATCATGCTAGTATGTTGCGCCTATGGCGTCGTAGTGCCATGTGACGTCTTGCATAACCGGTTATTACGCGGTCTTAAGTTGCACTCGAATGCGGTCAGGAGTACTAGCGGAGCTGTAGCCGGAGAATGGCATGTTTAAAGAGATTCTTGTGAAACTCGCGTGTAATCTCTCGATTAGTCTTAAACTCTTGATTAGTTAGGAAACGTCATATCGCTGGACCACTTTGACGACTTAAGCATGGTTAGTGTTTAGCGATTGGTGACACTGCCACAAGCGTACTCAAGAGATACCATACCTACAGGATATAAGCCTAATTCCAACATCTGACGTTGCTATGAAGCTTAGGCATCTTCTTTGCATCGTTGATCAAATACCGGAGCTATTAAGTACGCCCTTAGGCCTTCTTATTGGCTATGATACAGCGTATGCAATCTTCCCAGAAGCGTCTTTGCAGGCGGATGACCATACGCTGTCAAAACCCTCCTGGGGATGGTGCATGGTTGGCAGGATCCAAGAAAGCACCTGTAGTAATGTCACTAACTACCGCATGGCAACAGTTGAGCTCCGAAACTATGTTGCCTCTGAGCCCACTAAGGTTGCCTTCAAAACTACAAGGGAGGTCTAACCCACCCCTAATACAATTCTGGATTTGTTCGAGCAGGATTTTATAAAACTGTACTAGAGAAGAGCAAATCACCTTCAAAAGATGACGAGCTCTTCATAAACTTGCTCAATCAGGGAATCGAAGGAACTGAAACAAGTAGCTTCTTAATGCCCTTACCATTTAAAGTAAGACCCCATCTACCTAATAAGAAGGAACAGGCCTTGCAGCGATTTGATGGGTTTAAGCTGCAATCTAATAAGCGCTACTCTGACGAATACGTCAGTTTCATGAATGACATCCTCGCCAACTCGCACGCGGAAGTAGCACCCATGGAGAATTAACCTGGAGAGGCTTGAAAGAAAGTCTAGTGTTGCTGTGATTTCACTGTTCAGGATGTCAACCGTTACGCTGGGTGATTGCAACAGCTTGCTGGTCTTGTTCACTTGGAAAAGAATGTCGTTCCATACGCCAATGCTTATGTTGAACGGCCATGCAGAAATATTTTCGGTTGAAGAACTTGCTTCACTGGGCGTCGAGCCGTCTTTTTTGTCGATGACATTTTGTTCAAGTTCATGGAGAGCATCGATGATATTTACAATGCAGTAGCAAAGGGGCTTTTCTGAGTCTATGCGTGCTTCCCATCGCGTGTCTGATGGTGCCTTCACAGTTATCGGTACATTGTCGGTCATAATCTTCCAGCTCATTTCATCGGTTCATTTCTCAAACGTCCGTCGCGCTCATTCCTTACGTGACTTTTGCGACATTGACGCAGTAATTAGTGTCGCTCTAGTACGGTGTCGACCTATTGCGGTTGAACAGTATTTCCAGAGAACCCAACACAATCGTAGATAACAGATTCGGAAAAAAAATCAACCGTTAGCTGCAAACAATTACTGAAAATCCAGAATAATTTTTCGTTCAATATTGATTTGCTATTATTAGCATCTACAGTATCTGTTTATGATGCATGCACCTACACCGTTTGTATGCGCGTGGTTGTAGTGGTCGTGTGGATGTGTAGATGTGCGCGCGCATATACTAGACTTGCAGTGCATAATATAAATAATTAAATAGTCAAACAACAAGACCTACAGCACACTAGTGACGCATGTAAGTATTGTATATTAAACCTTCTGCACTCTGCCAATCTGTTCTGTGCATGTTCAGCGGGTAGGTATACCTCCAGTTCAACAGGTATGCACATTCACTATCAACCTTTGAAGCCCCTTCACAGTCTGAGGCCCCCCCGTCCGGGGGAGCAGGGGTGGTAACCACGGCTCTGTACCCAACTACGGGTTGTATTTGACTCTAGTGCTAAGTTTTTGGGACCTCTCTCAATGATCATATACTTTTATGACCCGATCAACGCGACAGTCTGGTGAAGATACTTCACCACTTTAGGTTAGGCATTGCCGCACTAATAGGAGACGTTGAAAGCACGTTTCGCTCTTTCTTCGTAGGATCTTGAGACAAAGATTTTGTAAGGTTCTTTTGGTTTAAAGATACCACCATGATCGAAGTAGTCGAGTACGGAATGTGTGTTGACGAGACGAAGGTGGTGAACACGATTATTGTTCACTTAAAGCAAGTGATGCGGTGATTGCGTTTATATGCCAAACCGAGCCAAAGAACACGATTGCTGTCCTTGTCGATTTCCTTTTATCTAATTCGCTTCGCATATTTATGCTAATCCTTGCCTACGTCTATTTTCACATCTCCATGGTTATCATGATTACCATAATGGGCTGGACTGCCTAATTGCTGCGTAACTGCACAATAAAAATTAATCTAAAAATGCATTTAACTACAGCTACCAAGGAGACTGATCGCCTCTGCGTTGACGGAATTGCTTTTACCCCGGTGGCAGTCCGTTGCCTGAACAACGCGTCAGACAACAGATGCGCTGGCATGGTGATAGTCCTCGGCTCCATTCTACCCCTTCACAATGGGCTCGCTGCCAATTGTTCAAATAGTTACTTCTAGACTTTGAGAGTCCACTATGCATAGTTTTTTTCTTGGTCGTACGAGTTCCCTTTCACCGATTCGCACCTTTACTGTACTGATGTGACCATCACTGCCAGGATACGTCGCTTTTACGGGTATATCGGCTACTTGGTGCGTGGTGTATCACATGAAACGACCATGACCACATCTCCGAGCTCCAGATCTTCCATTTTTTTCTGCCAATTTAATCGTTTTCCTAGTGTAGGTATCCACTCTTTAATCAGCGATTCCAGAAATGTCGCATCAACTACTGGCGTCGTCGCTATCTGACCTTAGGACTAAAGCTAGTTGCATCGACTGATGAAGGTGCTAATTGTCCTAAGTCCTGTTTATAGAGAAAGTGATTGGGTGTCAGAGGAAGATCGTCTCCAGGGCTAGCTGTCTGGAAGGTGAGAGGTCTCGAGGTGATAAGGTTCTCAGCTTCTGCAAATGCAGTGTGCAGTTCCTCATCCGTGATGTAAGCGCAGCCTAAAATTGCGTAAATGGCTCTCGCAGCTGACTTTCTCATACTTTCATGGACTCCACCGCATTAGGAGGCATGAATTGCCTCTTTATGCCTTTTCTGTCGCATACTCGAAAACTTTGGCCTTGTTCATCTCCTGGGCGAGTTCTTTCAGATCATTGACAGCCCCAACGAAGTTACTGCCATTGTCTGACATCATTTCCTTGGGAGTTCCCCTTCGACATGTCATCCGAAAGAAGGCGTTTAAGAAGAAATCTGCATCTAAACCATACGCAACCTCCAAGAGACTGCTCTTGTACTCATGCAGGTGAATAGACATAAGTATCGCTTCTCTCGTCTTCGCCCTCTACCCCGGACAGTCGTGAAGGTACCAGAAAAGTCTACAGCGGTCTTCACAAAGGCTCGCAAGGGCATACCTAATGGAATTTTCGGTAAAGGATCCATGATCTGAGTCAGGGGTCTGGCTTTATTCTTCTTGCATTTCAGGCATTTAGCTTATGCTCGACGAATTTCTTCCCTTGCATAAATAATCCAAAAACGCTGCGAGATAAGCGACAGGACATGGTTTGTTCCAGCCGCATGCCCATCTTTTTCATGATATGACCTGATGATGAGCCTTGTTACCCATGAGCCTTTCGGAAGGATGATAGGCAATTATGCATCGTGTGGCTAAAATTCTGCAAATCGTAGACTGTTCATACAGATAAGACCGTAATCATCAAGAAAAGGGTTCAATGTAACAAGCTTACTTTGATGATGCACAGGCTCGCCCTTTTGTAGCTGCTTATATTCATCGTTGAGGGCTACCATTTGTCCCTCAAGAATAATGTTCGCTTCTGCGTCTGCCAGGTCCTCGACTCTTAGTCCTCCTTTCATTCGATCGTGATAAATTGCTAAGCAGTTCCCAATAAATCAGTGCATCCAGGCACGCACCCTCCTCAATAGAGTCCAAGATGAGAAACGTTCAGGATTTACTCGCCAATTTGCAAGCTCATTGTAAGGGATTTGTGTTAAGTGACAAAAGTCAAGTTGTACCAGCTTCTTTGTTTGTGTTACCTCCTTGATTCCTTCTCTAGTTTCCTTCACGGTGTTTCTTGGCCAAGCTTCGGGTTCCTTTGTGAGGAAGGCAGGTCCTTCCCACCAGAGTTAATCTTTTTTCAAGTCCAATGCTCAAATACCTCTGGGTGCCATATCCACAGGGTTTAACTTGGAAGGTACATAACTCCAGTTCGGCAATGCAGTTCGCCGTTGAATCTTTGCACCTCGATTTGCAACAAAGGTCTTATGTCCACGGCTATGATGGCTTAACCCTCACAATACCGTCATGCTATCCGACCAGTAGAAGACATGTTCACTTTTGACCTCGAGGCTTGCAATAACTTTATCGGCGAGACAAACACATCGCGTCAAACAGCTCGAGACGCGGGATGCTGACCGTCTGCAATGATGCTACTCGTGACTTTGATGCGATTAGGCGAACTAATACCTCGCTGTTCGCATATGTAGCTTTCAGATACCGCACTGAAGAAGTGCAGTGATATCTCTTATCTGTGAAGCAAGTCTGACACACCTTGGCACCTTAAAATGTGACAATAGTAGTAGCTCCTTATACCACGATGTAACTCTCTGCATGATTGAGTCGTCCAGTGGCTCATCGCAACCTAACTTTGAGAGCCAGATGTCTTGCAATAGTAACTTGGAACGAATGATGAAGGGTGCCAAGAAACCAATGGGATCAAATATTGTCGCTACTTTGCTGAGAAGACTTCGTTGATCGATGGAAGGTACTAAAACCCCAAACGTGAAGACATCGTGTTCAGCATCCCATGTCATCCCCAATGTTTTGGTAGATGGTAGGAACCGTTTGTCAATGTCAACCAACTTGCCTCGATCACGGTCTGGAACGTTTGCCAACACAATAGCTGAGTTAGAAAGCCAATTTGTCGCATGCATTCCATCCGAAGACCATAATTCAGAAAGCTGCTGATAAAAATTAATTGCTTTGCTTTCGGTTGCTATTGAATCCAAGCTATCATCCGTGTACGTCGCTAGGACTACAGTCTATGCAGCTCTAGGTACTTTTGTCTTTTTATTCAACGCATGCTGTTGTGTTACGAACTGTGCCTGGAAAGGACACGAGTTTTCTCCAAATACTAAGCAGTTGAATTGATAAATATCCGACTTGCGCGTCTCATCCGTTCCGTGCCAAAGAAAGCGTTGGTAAGGCCGATCTTCTGGTGCAAGTCCAATCTGAAGGTAAATTTCTGCCACATTCAGGCCAGGGCCACGGGAGACTTACGAAAACGAAGTAGTATCTCCACCAGATCTTTCTGTAATTGATCTTCCAACTCCTCAATTTCCCAAAAACGCGTAAGTGATTTATTTATCATCTTAAGGTCACTGACTTCGGTGTCTATAAAGTTCGTGCAGTGTAAGGCTCCACCTCCACTTTGCAAGCTTCCAATGCATTTCCATCCAAAAGGAGTTAAACGGGCGACAGGTTCGCCGGGCCTTGCAAAGATTTCCATTAAGGATCTGTGCATTTCCGCATAGTCTGTCCCGATAATTATGTCAACTTTATGACGTTTCCCGAGCTTTGGAAACTGGATACTCTTTAAGTGATTCCATTTTTACGATATCGGTTGCCAGATTACTGGTCGCATTTTTCTATTTATTTTTGTTGTAGTGTATCCACTAATACGTTGTTCGAATC
The DNA here is from genome assembly GCA_003687565.2 of Craspedacusta sowerbii. Lineage (NCBI taxonomy): Eukaryota > Metazoa > Cnidaria > Hydrozoa > Limnomedusae > Olindiidae > Craspedacusta > Craspedacusta sowerbii. Next base: position 8,222 of record QQSS02010567.1, on the reverse strand, counting down.
CCCAACCTGTGCTTCGCAAGACACATGTGACTTCCATTGATGACAGCTTCTTGATGTGACCATTCAGTGTGCTCACTGACAAGGTTTCCATCGGTCCCGTTAGGCCAAGTTCGGTGGCCACGTCCAAGTTGATATATGCTTTAGTGCTAGCTTCATCAAGCAATGCGTTGACCTGCGTTTCCTTCGGACCATTGCAAACTTTGACTGGAACGGTCCGCAGGGCTGTTCTAGGAAGCGTGATGACTTCCGACGCCACAATTGATTCGTCAGGCGCAATTTCCTCGCCAGACACGCTATTCCTTCGATCAGTTCTTGGCCCACTATTTTCTTGATGCAGCAGCTGATTATGGTTCTTGTAACACCCGTTAACACCGCACGTTCAAGTCCTTGTGCAATCCGTTCCTCTATGTGTAGGAGCGTGGCAGAGAAAACACATGCGGTGCATTTTGGCTTGTTCCCAACGTTGAGGCACATCCAACTTCTCGAACGTTTTACACGACCACACTGGGTGATTTTTTCCGCAAGTGACGCATGTGATATTGCCCGTTTTTTTTAAATTATATTTCGGGGCGTCGTCTGCAAACATGGCTTGCTGGCTATCTTAAAACGTGTCCCCATTCTCTTTATCGTTTCAACAGCTACCTGATATTCTGCTTCACGATTTACCCAAGCATGAAGTGCCTTCAGGCTATCAGGTTTGCTGCTCCCAAAAGGCAATTTTTTGGTAGTCGGTAAGCATGGTTTCGGTGAGCCTTTTCTTTACTTTTAGACACAAAGAATGATTGTCAAGCTCTTCCACTTGTCCTGTTTCCTCTAAGTTGATTACGAACACGTCCAGAAGGTCTGCAAGCTTTTCTAAATCTTTCGCGTTCCCTAGGCGGATAGGTCGGCAATGTTGGAGATCCTCAAAATTGATTGCAATTTGCCGTCGCAATCCTCTGTACTTTCTTTCGAGACGCGCTTTGGCTCCTATGTACGCAGCCCTGGAATGAGACTTTCCACAGTGCTCAGCGCCTCTCCTTTCAAGTAGAGGCGTAGTTGAAGCAGCTTGCATTCTGGTGCTGCCGGCACTTGGTCAACACATGTCCTAAAGGCTGCTCTCCATCTTAAGTAGGCGCGCTTTTCACCCAAAAAAGTTGGGATGGAGACCCTCTGCAGCTGCCCCAACATGTCGCTTCCAAGCTCATCGTGACGAGTATTCCCGCGGACTTCTCTTGTTATCACGGGACTATCTTCAGGACTTGCGCGTCCCGTCATGAGGCCCGGGGTTTTCCCCAGAGCTCCAGCGGCCACAATTGGAGATCTATACGGCTTTGCGGACAACTCGGCTGGTTGCCATGTAAAGGTAGTCATAGGTCTTTTTGAGCAGCTCCCTTAAACGCGCTCCTTATCACACGCATCGTCATTATTGCTATCCATGCCAGTTCCGGAATGTCCCCGACTCCTTTCAAAGCTGTCCTCGTTCAGATCCTTGAGATGCATGTCCAGCTCCAGTTTTTGGGCGAGGTAAGCAACTTCAAGCTCCCCTTTTTGTCGGAGATTTCTGCCACTCTTCTGCGACGCTGCCTTGCGACAGATCGTTCCATGACATCGGAGTGTTTTAGTATCGAGGAAGTTTGGCTGGCCAGTTCTTCTTTAAGAGCATCGAAACTTTCATTGTATTTAATGTCTATGTCAACTAATTCCGTGCTTATAATTTCGATTTCGGCAGCAACTTTCTCCACTTCTTCAAATTTAGATTAGATGCAAAAGCCTTAGCATCGCCTTTGTGATAACGGTCTTAGCTATGGCATTGTTACTTACTCCTTCTGTTAGCGACTCCGCGTCACGACCCGCCATCGACAAGCGATAATCACCCTCTGCTATCAAGTTGGTTGACGAGGCGAAGGTGGTGAACACGATTATTGTTCACTTAAAACAAATAAGCCGGTGATCGCGCTTATAAGCCAAACCGAAGCCAAAGAACTATTTGACGGACCTATCTAATGCGCTTCGCATATTTATGCTAATCCTTGCCTACGTCTATTTTCAAGTCTCCATGGATATCTTGATTAACATAATGCGCTGGACTGCCTAATTGCTGTCTAACTCCGCAACCAAACATTAATCTAAAAATGCATTTAACTACAGCTGCCAGGGAGACTGATCGCCTTTGCATTGACGTAATTTCTTTTGCCCCGGTGGCAGTCCGTTGCCTGAACAGCGCGTCAGACAACAGATGCGCTGGCATGGTGATCGTCCTCCATTGTGTACATCTTTTCGGCGCACGTTCTAGCCCAGGTGTAGCTACTTTTTGCCTTAGAAAAGCCGCTGAAGCTGCGGATGATAGCTAAGAACAAGCAAAGAAAGTTAAGGAACTATTGCAAAACTCATTCTATGTCGATGATGATGTGTTCTCGCTAGATTCGGAGCAGAAAATGATAAGCATTATTAATGAAGCCAGTCTCCTGTGTGCTGCTGTTAACATGCGACTTCACAAGTGGGTCTCTAATAACGAAGTTGTTTTAGATTCTATTCGCAATTCTGAGAAAGCAGAATCAACTAAATTTGCTAAGTTAGACAATGTTCTTCGTCTATGGACCGCGTATAAGGAATTCAGTGTTCCACTGAAACTGATAACTTTCAGTTCGGTGTTGAATTCGGCAAAAAACCGTGCGGAGGACGAGGCATATTGTCTTCCTTCGCTTCTTAATTCGATCCGCTAGGCTTCTTAGCGCCATTTGTTCTAAGAAAGCACATTTTGGAAGATCTCTGCAAGCATAACCAAGTTTGGGATGCGCCTGTCAGTGCAAACTTATCCAATAAATGGGAATCGTTTATGCGCTGCTTACATTGGTCCTTCGCGTGACGAACGAATTCCACGATACTTCACGTCTATGTGTTTCGGAAACATTACGTTAGCAGATCTTCACCACTTTTCCGAGGCGTCAAATGTAGGGTTAGGATAAATAAGCTAATTACGAATATTTGACCAGTTTGATCACGTACGTACCACTCTTGTTTCGGCAAAAGCGAGAGTAGCACCTAGGAAAGCTACTACAGTGCCTCGTATGGAATTGCAAGCTGCGGTATTATCCATTAAAATAGCAGCCTTTCTTAAGCTTGAACTGCAACTTCCTTACATAAGTACCCATCATTTCTAACAGACTCTAAAGTTGTTCTGGGATATATTAAAAATGAGACTAGCCAGGTTCATATGTATGTGGGAAATTGAGTGAACAGATGAGAGACAGATCTGAACCTGACTAGTGGCACTTTATTCCTGGCGATCTGAATCCCGCTGATTTAGCGTCAGGTGGTTGCTTCGCTCAAAAGCTAACTAGGTCTACTTAGCTTGTAGGACGCAAATTCACTCTCGCAACATATACGGAGCGTAAAAGGAGAAATTCCTGAGTAACCGTTTCTTAATATAAAACTCTTGCCTGATTCTAGGATTAGATCCCGTGTCGAAAACATTCCTGGCCACACGATTTTATTTGACGAGCTAAGTGAAATACGAATTCCTCCAAATATTGCTGATTTTGTAGACAAAAAGTTTGACACCAACCCATCACTAGGTGTATTCCACATGAACACTTCATTGGAGAGAAACCATGTCGAATTATGTATCCTGTTGAAATCATTGTCCTACAACTTTAAGATCATCGGGATCTCAGAAACAAGGCTAACCGGAAAGCTGGGTGAAAACTTGTGCGTTGAACTAGAAGGTTATAGCTTCGTTATCAACAAGACACTCGGAAATGCAGGTGGAACGGGTATCTACATAAATAACTCTCTGCAAGGTAATTTCCAATCTGGTCTGATCTCTGGATTCAAATAGAAAATGGAATTGAAGCAACTTTTATTGAAATTTCCATAAAGGGAAGGAAAAACTTAAATTGTGGTTGCATTTACAAGCGTTCTAGCTTGTTCCCAGAAAGCTTTCTAGATGATTGCTTCCTTAAGATTCTGCAGCAGGCTAAAACAGAGGACAAATTTATAGCGATTATGAGAGACTTTCATATTGATTTGCTTGCTTATGATAGGTTTGTTGCTTCTAATGATTTTCATGACACGCTCTTATTGTATATAGCCATTGATACTGCAGCGTAGTCGCGAAACGCTACGATCGCAAGCCCTCATAGATAAGATCTTTTCTAATAATACTATTTACAATTCAACGAGCGGCAATCTAACCTGCTGGATTTCTGACCACTTTGCTCAATTTGCAATATTCACCGATTACAATCGAAGAAAAATAACGATGCGGGAGAAGCCAGTACACGGGCGCTCTTACAAATTATTCAATAAGAGCGAATTCCCTAAAGAATTGTCGTACATAAATTGCGATTCACTTTTTAGAGAAGAACTAACTGCAAATGTCCTCGCAAGAATTATAGTTAGAAGGTCACTGACATTATAAATGCATTGCACCCTTTTCGAAGACTTCCTAAAAGTGAACTAAACATTCAACAGAAACTGTGGATCACGAATGATATCTTGCATGCTATGAAAATAAGAGATCATTTACCAAACGAATACGTTAAAGAAAAGAATCAGCAAGCACGAACAGAAGCTTAAGTTAAACACAAAAGGCAACGCCACATTGACGTTAGCATGATGAAAAGAAGTAAACGTTCCTACTGTTCAAACTATTTCATACAAAATAAAAGCAACATAAGCAAAACTTGGGATGGCATAACCACAATTCTCAAGCAGAACAAGAAGTCCAAGCATCCTCCTGCTTTGGTCATGAACCAAAATTGCAATGTAGCTAAGGCGCTAATACATATTGCTACTACTTTTCCTCGATTGGGAAAACTCTTGACGTAAACATTCCGAATACGAAAGAAAAATTGATGGCTTCCATGCTCCCATTCTCAACACAAAGCATATTTTTAAAGCCAACTGATCCCACGGAAGAAGCCGACCTAATAAATTCTTTAAGTGTATCTAAAGCTTGTGGACCAAACAGAATTCCAGCAAATCTTTTGAAAGCTGGCACCTCAGTTTTTGCGGGACCAATATCCTATATGATCAATCAATCCTTTAATCTAGGTTATTCCCTAACGTCCTAAAAATGTCAAAGGCAAGTCCCGTAATAAAAGTCTGGTACCATGGAACTTTGCAGTAATTAGCGACCAATTTCACTTTTATCGAACCTAAGTAAGATTCTGGAGAAAGCGAACGGAAGGCTATACGAATATCCAGAGAAATCTAGCCTCAAATACAAATTGCGGTTCGAATTCAGAGAACATCATTCGCCAAATCGCTCTTTAGTCAATTTAATCACCTGTGTTAGCAAAAAATTATACGCTGGAGAGTATGCGTGTGGTCTGTTCTGGGACTTACAGAAAGCACTTGATACTGTAAATCAAGCCATTCTACAAGAAAAACTTGCTATCCATGGCATTCGCGGTGTTTGCAGTAAGTGGTTTGTGTCGTATCTGCACGGTCGGAGACAATTTGTCACTACTGACAATGAGAATTCAGAGGTAAAGGATATGAAGATTGGTGTCCTGCAGGGGTCAATTTTAGGCCCACTACTATTTTTGATATGCATAAATGATTTTCGACTTTGCCTGACATGTTGCTCTGCTCAACATTTCGCGGACTATACGATTATTTTGAATAGGAGTCAATCAATCAAAACGCTACAGGCAAAAATTTCGCGTGACATTGCGCAAATTTACGATTGGTTTTGTGCCAACAGATTATCCTTAAACGCTGCGAAATTTGAGGTCATGCTGTTCCAAACACAAAATAAACAGGAGTTCGTAAAAATGACATTGAAGGTCAAAGCAACAAAAACATCACTCTCCAGAAAAGTCAAGCCTTTTGGTGTTATTATTGACTTGGGATTTGCATGGAGAGACCACCTCACTTAACTATCCAAAAAACTGTCACGGGCAAATGGCCTCCTCTCCAAAATACACCATTACGTTGATATGAACACTCTCGTATCGCTGTATTACAGTTTGTTTGATTTCCATATGGCTTACGGCTGTCTTGCAGGGGGATCAGAAGCGAATAGCATACCGTACTATCAAGCCGTGAGAATAATGACTTTTTCTGATTTTAGGGAGCCCACATATGCGTTGTCCTCGAAACGTGGTATCTTAGAGCTAGAAGACGAAGTAAGAATCAATTTATGGCTTTTTAATGCATGACTGGCATAACTATAAACTACCCAACGCATTCAGCTATTTTTTCTTATTATATCCTGCCAAAGCCAGTACTCGAATGAGTACCATGCACAAGCTAGCTTTACCAACACGACGTACAAAGCTGTATGGTAGTAATAGCATTACATTTAAAGGAGCGTCCGCCTATAACCAACTTGCAGACTTAAATATTGACTTAATTGAATTAATAATAAAAAATCCACTTCAAAAAGGAAATCAAAACTATACTTATGGGTGTAATGTTCATCGAGCGAAGTTAAATATGCGATCGTGCCTGGGCTTGTTGATCACAACCCCTTCATTTATATTTATCTAACTGCTGTGGCGTTGCTTGACGATTGTGGGCTGCTGTGCCTCTAGTTCTGTTCTTATTTTTATAAATTTTCCGACATTCTTTGCCTATTTACATTGAGCTGCGATGCATTTTAGTTGAGCATCAGCTGAGTAAAATTTCGCGTGATTGAATCACTCCGTGCACGTACCATAATACTCTCCATTGCTTTGATATTCCCACAGGGATTCTCCAATTCAGCTCTATTTTGTGTTTTATCATGCCCAACTTCTATTTCTCCTATCCCGGACATAACTGCAATACCATTTCAACCTGCTTTACCCACATTTTCCTTCGGCTCTATCAGAGAATGTAAGTAATGCTCATGAGTTTTACTATGAGGTGGTGTCTTCAAGCTGATTAGCCCTGGCTAGGAAGACGCCTCCTTCTCACATATTCTCCTTCTCAGGCATATATCACTATATTTCTTCTCTATCGAATTGCTTGTGGAGTTAGTTTGATATTTTGTAAATGGTGGAGTTTCTTTCTAATTTTTATTCGCATTTATTGAGTAAAAAAATATTTAGTCTTGAGTTTTGAGTTATCTTCAGTTAAAAACTTCTTAATAGAACTTATGTTGATAGCGTCGTCCAGACGCGCTTGGAATAAAAACTTCATCTCTGTGCCATTCTTTCTTCTCGATTTCCTTTCACCATGCTCACAGTATTAGACGAGAAGACAAACCTTGACATGGCTGCAAACAAATTAAGAAAAAAAGAAAAATGGCTGATTTTTTTTACCGGGGGTAGGAAGTTTAACGTACAATGATGAGCACACAACAGAGTGAATAGACTTTTTGCGTCTAGCAATAAATTTCGTGTAAGTTCTGCGTACACATTTTTATTGGCAAATAAAAAGCAAACTGCGAAAAACATACACAACTTTTGCATCTAACCATAAAATAGATTTTTCTTTAACAAGTAGATATACAAAGTCGCTTTTTCCGGCCAATTATTGCTCAATTCAATAAATCCTTATCTTCTTTGCTGTCTCGATTGTCGTTGTATTTCTCCTATAATACGGTGCCGGATCGCAATTTTGTGAATGGTTGCGATCTCAATTTTGCGCGCCTTTTTGTGCCTGTGGCAAATGCATCCAATAATGTAACAGTTTTTCTGCAGATTTGCACTTCTTTGCCTTCTTTTTAGTGGATCTGAAGACTCTTTGCAGGGTAACTTTCTTGTTTGCAGGTTCTTGCCGGCTTTTATGAACAGGAAATCCGGGATTACGGTTTTTCAGTGCTGTCACAAGGGCGTTTGCATGGGTAATCTGCTTATAAAGCACTTGTGCAGCTTCAGCATTTTCATCGTTCTCCACTTCAGAGCACAGCAAGTTGAATAAGTGTTTAGCCTTCTCCAGATATTTCTGGGCATTGCATGGCTCTGGAGCATACTGGGATGCTAGGGTGTCTAGTATAATGGATGTTTCCCCTTGGACACTGCTACTTGAGGTTGCAGGCACCTCCTCGACCACAAAATCAACATCTTCCTCAGAGAAAGGCTGTGTTACATTAGCCTCCTGTGGCAAAGATGGCTTTGTCTGATCATCTTGATATTTATTAGGGCCTGTAGGGGAACATGAAATAGTTGGAGCATGTGACCTAACAACCAGATGGATGTGCTTACAAATAGTGTTTCTTAGACCATAATCAAAGCAAGTGCACGAAAATGTGTGGCAACATATTTTGCACAATTCACACAGCAACGGACAAGTCTTTGCCTCATGTG
>QQSS02010456.1:0-19740 GCA_003687565.2 Craspedacusta sowerbii | reverse complement strand
TATATATATATATATATATATATATATATATATATATATATATATATGTGTATATGAAAATGAGTGGGAATAGACGATATCTGGTCTGCACCAATGCTGTTGAGCAAATGGCACCGGGATTTCCCCTTTCAGCAAGAAAATTAGTGACTTTCTGCGTCTTTCATTTTGCCTAGCAAGTGTAAACGCCATGAAACCAGTTTCTAAGCGCAATTTTTAATAGGTGGTTTAAGCGTATTAGGAAAATCAAAAAGTACAGATTCCATACCACAAATCATTGATCAGCTTTTCAGTAAACTCCTATTCAAAAAACGACTTTCATTAATGCGACCATTTCGTTGCCACTTCATCTTGGAGACAGGCTCAAAAAAGATTTTTTTTCTCACAAGTTTGAGCCCTGCTGCTCATAGCAGATACTGAGAAGTTCTTCCTTCTACAATATGCATCCGACACCTGCTCTAAAAATCATCAGCAAAATAAAAAAGATGATGTGCAACAGCAAAAGAATTTTCATTAACTGCTCAGCCGAAGTAATGGGACTCGTAGGACATGGCTGAACGTGATTCCTTTATCTAGAGTATAATACTGGAAAAGGGTTTCCAGTAGCAAACTTTCGAACAGACTGCTCTGGGATGAACAGCATTTCACATGTCTCGAGGCAAAGATCCAGCAGCAGTAACTGAAACACGCATCTCACAATTTCTAAGGTTCGCTTTGTGGACAACTTTGTAGAAATCTCAGTAATTCTTTTGACATTGCTGCTGGAACACGAATCCTTGTCACTTCCATCTTCTATGTCAACGTCTTGCATCTATGTTATGTGACAAAATCATACATAATATTTCCAGAATTAAATCCTATTTCAAGTTCCTCCTAAGCGGCACTGCTTTAACTCATTCGTGATCGTGTTTGGGTTTCAAGTTTCAGGTTTTTGCCACCTAGATTTAGCTGATTGCATCTAGCTTGCTTTTGCTACAAGGGCCATCCTTCCGAATATCAACTTCCTTGTAGCAAAGAAGATTTCCGATCAACTCAAAAACTCCACTTACTTACTGGAGCCTAACATTTGATAAGCCTTAGCACTCCAACATCGACACAGCTACTTGGAAAAAAAAATCATACAGACTGTAACGTTTGAGAGGGCTGCTTGGATAGAAGCAGGGATAAATCTCAGATTGTTTTTTTTATTGTTTTTTTTTTATTTTTTATTGCAAGGCAAGTAGTTTCAAAAATCGAGGCAAAACAAATCAAGCATTTTAAATGATAGTGATTTTAAGCTTTATGCTTAATTTACAACACATCTCCTGCAAATTCAGCTTTGTGTTAGTTTCAGAAACAGAGAGTCAGTGAAGTCAAGTTTCGTCTCGCTCATACGAACGCTATCTTCACTGAAAGCCAAGAAAGACTTCAAAATTGAGTACCATTATATAACTTCTAAGCGCAAAATTTAATTTGCCCAAAGTCATTTTAAAAACAATATCTAATGAAAACACTTTGCCTTGGCCGCGATGAAAGCAAACGTCAAAGGAAATTCGAGTCCTGCGTAAAGCATCCGGCCATGCGGAAGTCATCTGGAGTGATGACGGCAAACAGCCGCTGAGGAGAAGGGCGGGAATTCGGACTTGGACGGCAAGCTGTCGCCCGTAAAATATATTCACGGCCCGTGGGTTGCGGCAGAGTTCTTGCAGTAGCGCCACCACGATCAGCCTTCTCCTACAAGAATACATACACAAATAGCTGCACAGATAAACAGTCTTGCGTTTTAGATGTTTCTCAAATCTGCGAATTCTATCAACCATCGCAAGGCATTTGAAGATCTATCTAAAAATAGATCGCTATCCAAATTTGCGACTTCTCAGACACTGTTGAAAGCATATACGATTTCTATGAAATTCAATAAAGATCTACTCACTCACCATTATATATTAAGACGCTCTAGACACTTGCTGTATCAAACGGCTGTTTACAACAGCTTCAGTTTTCATCTATCATGCCACGAATTATAAACAAGCTCCGTTACAAGCAAATGAGAGATCTTCTAACGCTTCCCACGGAAAAATAATAAACATGCCACATTTAACAAAACTATTGAATACTTACCTGAGGCGGTAGCATTGCGTCGGCATCCTCCTCCTCCTAAACAATAAAATTATAGCGAGAAAAAAAGTCACTTTTCTGCATGTGGAGGAACAGAAACGAATCTTTACTAAATAGGACATGCAAGGCTGTGGACATGTACGGTGAATACGAATATTAGTTCATCCTTGCAGCTATATCATGATCTGTGCTAGAAACACGAGTAGTTCCACATTTCAGGGTCAATCGCAGAAGCCTGGACACAAATGCGATTTCCTGTTCGAAGAACGTCAAAACGCTTATTGACAAAAATAGTAGAATTCTATGCCATCATTTAGCAAAACAACATGTCACTCTTTCTTAAGAAATTACCTCCGGTGCCCAAACCGAAACACTGACAAATTTATAGCAGAAGATCGTGGACTTCTCCTATGTAAACATCTACAACCAGGGGATGTGGTGCTGGCTGACATAAGTTTCGATATGTCAGATAGTGTGAGTGTTGTAGGGGCAAGAGTGTATTTACCAGCATTTACACGAGCAAAAAGCCCAATTGGGTGGTTACTAAATCGAGTCCACAAGAAAAATTGCCAACAGCCGTATTCGTGTAGAGCGAGTTACTGGGCAGGTTAAGCAAAAGCACACTATTCTGTCTTCAAAAGTGTCGCATGACCTCCTAAAAGGCGAAGTTTGGTGCATCCTAAGATCTTTGTTTAGCCTTTAATGCTTGTTATTCAGTTCATACTGCTTCTTGGAATAATCTTAATTCGCTCTTTCAACGTATCTCTAGTAAATATGCATAGTAAACTGTAAGGCTTTTGATTAGCACTCACATGAATTCATTCAGCTTCAGGTCATTACTACTGAGGAGGAATAATGGGAGTTTTGACAATAGCATATAGAGACACGTTTTTGTTTACAGTCATGTAAAAAGGTATATAATTAAGTTAACACTTGGTAATATCATGTTCAGTTACTTTGTTCAGCATTCTTGAAGAAATTGTTGTGTTGTTTCAGAAAGGAATGCAACTTTTTCGTGTCTTCAAATGTAAAACACACAAATACAAAACTTTGTGCAGTATTTTCAAAATTACAACCTATATTTTTTGCCTCGTAAACCACTTCCCACGGAGTTCTGGTAAAATAGCTCTTTTAAAAAACATAGCAGCCAACAAAACAAAAACGCACTCCACAAATTTTCATTAAACTCTATACACTCAATAAATAGATCTTTCTCAGTCCACACAACAAAGAATCTACTCTCAAAGCTACAAACTCCAAGCCGAGTTTGTGCTTGGTAGTAATTTACGCTCATCTGCAGCATCTGCTAGCACACTAGACTTAATACAAAATGGACACCTTATTTGTACTGGACTTATCCCACAGCAGTCGCAGATCATAATCGCATCAGGAGATGGTCCAATGTACGGATGTTCTGGAGACAAAAACGGTCCGCACGACTTTACATAAACACTTTGGTGGCATTTGGAAATTCTATCAGTAAACAATGCCAGTGCATCTTTCTCATGTTTACATCCCCATTCTGTAGCTTCTGAGCGCACATCAAAGGGAAGCATATTGATGTTATTGGGCTATGCGATGGGGGACTCTGACTATTGTGACATACAGCTCTCATTTTTGAAGCTGTTATTCTCCCAGGACGAAAGCGTTGCCACAGCCAATTTTTCCGACTGTCCTCGTGTTGCGGACGCCACAGGCTTGACTTGCTCATAGGTTATGCTAACATTGATGTTATTGCAAACCTTGTTGATCTCTTCAAATGAAGCATCTAACAAACCCTCTTGTCTTACATCCACAAGACTACTTGGATATTCACCTTTTAAAACAGTCGGTACACACCTGTCGCCGTACTTAGGCCGTAACGCTAACACTACAGGCTCTGTAGGGATAGCATTTAGCTCTTCACAAAAAATGCCCAAGCTTCTCAAGGCTTGGGGAAGTAGAAGGTCTGTTCTGAGTTTTCTTGACTTTGGTAAATGCATCATGGCATGTATGTGCCTGTAATTTTTCTTTCAATGAATTTGGTGATAAAAAGTCAAACTGTCCCAGCTTTTTATAAGACCGGCCTTTGCAGACAGATGGTACCTTCCAAGAAGCCTTTTCATCTGTTACAGTTTTTAAGTCACGAAACTTAATAACGGACTTCACCTAAAATAACAATGCTGCACGATGAGTGCATGTTTCCCCACAACCTGCCATACATGCGCAATGCCCAATCCTGATACAACGAGAAGTTTCTGAAATGATCCAGGGTCGAAGGGGCGGTTCGCTCAGTCGCTGTGAATGTAGCCCCTGTAAGAGAATTTATTATGCAGTTATTTTGGGCCACTAGAAGCAAGAAGTCACGACCACGGTCAATAAGTCGCTTCAGAAACCATCATGCCTCCAAGGCAGCTAAAACCAGACATTTCACATGCTAAATTTTAGCTCATCACATCAGGTGACAAGTCTTCTCGCAACTGGAAGCTTCAAAACTGACCGTACCTTCGCAACGATGACACGCAGATGATTGATCCTGCAACCGCAGACGAACTGGTTATAAGCTTCGAGTCCCTTGCAACGCAAGTCCTCAGCTGTGTATGGGCTTCGCGAAATAACGAGGTAGTTTATAGTATCTCGGTAAGTAACAGCTAGAAACAGACTCTTATCGCTTGACCACACGTCTTAAGGGTCCTGACCATCGATGAGAGCTAATTTTTCCAAGTAAGGATATTTTTCGTGTTCCGCCAGGCCATCCCTGTAAGCGACGCAAACCGCAGCAGAAGCACGTTTTCGATTTTTGCTCTCTTGAATAGTAGGTCCACTGCTTAAGGTCGCCACTGCAAAACACTGGTTGTCCACCAACATGGCGGCTTGTGTCGTTTGATTACGTTGGCCGGATCGCTCTATTCACAAAACCGGTGACTCTAACCTTCCAAGTAACTTTCGTCCTATAACCCTAGAGTCAGTCGCCCTAAATATTCCTACTTCGCTTCTAAGAAATCGAATCCTGTCATTCCTGATTTCCAACGGGTATGCTAAGGCAATATTCAAAAAGGATTCGTTGCAAAAATGTCAGGCACCCTTGAACACATCGTCAAATTGTCATACTTGATTAATCAAGCGAAAAGAAAGAAGAGATTTCTGACAGTCACCCCCATAGATCTTAAGAATGCTTTCGGAGAGGTACATCACAACCTGATAGACACTGCGTTTCATTTTCATCACGTTCCAGAACACATGTGCCTGCTCACAAGGAATATCTACAGTCAATTCTACAAAGCGGCAGCTACAGAATCCTTTATCTGCGACTTCGTGCGTTTAAAAAAAGACGTGAGGCAAGGGAACTGCCTTAGACCTTTAATCTTTAATATGGCGATGAACTTATTCGTGCAATACATAACAAACGACGCATTCATCAGCCTCGACTACAGGTTCGCCCAGTCTTTCCGGCCTCGCCACTTGCTTCAACTTGACGATGATGCAGCTGCGATAATAAACTTGGAAAGCGAGAATCAAATCCTCCTAAATGCATTTGTGAGGCGGTGCGTATCGTCCGACATGACCATTAGAGTAGATAAATGCCATTCATTTGGAATGGATAACAGCAATAATACTTCGAAAAAAGCCTAAGTTATTCATCTACAACCAGCTTGTCCACGCTGTTGACATCGGCAAATCTTTATGTACCAGGGCAGTTCCTTCTATTTCAAGATGTACAACGTCTATCGCAAACAATATATTGTAAAAACCCTTGAGTAGTATATGGATATTGTTACGTCTTTACCTCTTCATCAAAAAAACAAAATGATGTTGTAGCAGCGCTACATTCTACAAAAAATTTGTTGGGATTTAACGGTGGCAAATCTTGGAGTCACCTGGGTAAGGCAGACACTCGACAACAAGATAAGCAGCTAGGTTCGTGTGTGATGATCTCTGCAACTCTTGGCAAACTTCGTATGTCTATCGACGGGTTCAGCCGGAATCATAAGCAATGATGAAGCAAACATTTCTAACTGGACGAAGAACATAGGATTCACACAAAGTGCGTCCTAATAAGTCATTCAAAATACAAACAAGATTTGTCTCTGCACAACTTACTACCTCTTTTGCTGCAGAGACAAGCCTTGGGACGCCCCAAAACTTATGAGTAACAACTATATCATCTCATCTGCCATGCCTGCTTTGAGAGTGCCTTACCGGCTTTATATGTTCAATGAGTTTGTAGAAGTGAGCAATCAAGAAAATCAATTACGATGTTTGAAAAAAACTATTATAAGTATTATTGTTGTTGTCGGTATTCACAGCCAGCGGCTACGTCTCAGCTCGAGAAGCCTGAAGCAAATTACAACAAAAAGAAACTTAGAATTATAACCAAGTCTGTCTAGCATACTCAACTTTAAGCCGTGAGCGTGCTGCTTTACTAATATTGGAAGCTGCAACACATGGCAGTCAACTGCCGGCGGTAGTTGGTAAGTAAGGAATGTATACTCGTTAGAGGCACACCTGCTCGGCGAATCTCGTGCGAAAAACGCAGATTTCTTCGCCAGCAGGGGAAGGACTTGACGAAGACCACGCTTTAACCCAAGAAACATATTTTATCTCTCCGAATCCTTGCTCGTGCAGCAAAGCTCCTTCACGGTGGGCGACGGCGCATGGTCACAAAAATTATAAATTTTCAAATAGATAGCGAAAAGTCTGGATAGGAGACAATGAACTTGTATGTAACCTTCGTATCCTTAAACGACGAAAACTGTGAGGAGTTTCTAGAACGGTCAACGCTTTGAATGAAAGCGAACAATACCTTCTGATGCTGCAGCAAATCAACAATCACTCTGCCGACATCACTTCTTGCACCGCCAACAACAGGGACTTCTTTTTTTTCCAGAAGTTCGCTTATGAAATCTTCTAGCGACTCCGTGACGCTTTCGGAGTTTTGGTCAAGGCGGAATTTCATGCGCAAAGACTGAGTCCTGACTATGGCAGCCTCGAGATGGCGAACTTGTAAGATGATGTCCTAAGATGAAGCATCAGACCACAACAGACTAAACCGACAAACGACTCCTGACGAAGATCGCACACATAGGTAGAGGAACGTTCAAATAAGACACCAACTGACACATCATAGACCCAAAGACAGAAAACGCTTTCCATAACTCTCTCTCTCTCTCTATCTCTCTCTCGCTCTCGCTCTCTCTCACTCTCTCTCTCTCTCTCTCACACACACACACAAACAAACACACAAAAATATGTCAGAAACTTCAAAAGAATATTACTCTAGAGTCCGGGCATGTCTATCGAAGGCGCCCTGTGGAACAAACGACAAACCTGGATGGCAGCAGCGTCTTCTTTGGACGGCGAGTGAATTCGCGACGTCGTTTTGATAATGTTGTCCATGAATTGCGGACTGCGAGCACCACCCTCTAACATAAGCAAGCACTGAAGAGCGTAACTAGCTCCCATTCTGAAACCACGCAAAGCCTTGACCCACATTTCATACGGCTGTACTTAAAAAGGTAAATGATATTTTCTGCGTTACGCACCTTCCATATCCAGCCTCACGATAGACGCTTGAACGACTACTGGAAAGAGCTGCAGGGCGATCTCATTAGGAGGTAAATTTGCCAAGTAATGAAGTACCTATAAGAAAAAAGAACGACCGACAGCCTAAATCCATGTACTTCAACACAACAACAACGCATGAGAGGCCCCGCAGATAACCACGCGAACACAGATCCATATCGAGGTAGGGAAACTTTAGTAAGGTTTTATCTCGAGTAACCAACGGGCCGTGGTGATCACCTATTACAGTGTAAAACGAAAAGAAAAGCCTGAATCAGGAATATCAGTGCCCACGGCTTGGCTTATGCCCAAGCCTGCTAACATTTCTCAATACAAAGCAGTATGATTTCTGAGAAAGCTCTCGCGTTGGACTTGGCACCGAGAAAACCCGTTTGACACTGGCACGACGCTCTTTCCGATAAGATAGCTGCAATGCTCTTATACAAAGCGGGTCGAAAATAAGCGTCTTCAGCCAGATGTTCATCTTTAGCTCCACCCGATATTGCAGCAGTTGGTTCGGACACCTGAATAACATGTTAAAAATTTTTGACATTTATAAACCAAGTTGGCTTCAAAGGCTTTGAAGAGAAGCCAATCTTCAATCCAAGACATTGAAAGTAGGATTTGCCACGGCACAGTGCCAGGCTATTTTTCTCTATATAAATAGCTTTGCGACATTGCCATTCAAAGTTTCTAACTCATCACTTTGAAGATGACGAAAATTCTGATACGTCATTCAGCCTAAAAGTTAATAGAAAGTCCTTAGCCAAGGAACAAACTAATCACCATGAGTTTCCTGTATATGTACGCGTGGACCAAAAAGTATAAGTATCAGTGCAAGAGCAAGTGTAAGTGTACGCAGATTGGGCGAAAGAGAGTTCCCTTCGCCGTCTGTTAGATCTAGAGACGAGCTTGGTTCTGAACGGATAGCTGTACGAGAAACTAACCGGTAGGCTTTTGGCCGAATTTCCGGAGTAATGCCCACAGTAAATCGGAAGAAATGCCCACAGTACGCCGGATAGGCATACCAACCTGCTACTCAAAATGCATGAAAAGGCTTAAATTCTCAACAGCCGTAGGCCAATAACCACAAATGCAAAGAACTACGAAGAGTGGACTGAAGAGACCGGGCTCAGCAGATCCCAAAGATTACTTACGAAAAGTTAAACAGTAATTTCATAACCTAAACTTTCTACATTGTCAGCTTGAATAGTGGTGACCAGGCATACCTGATAAGAGAGAATTAAGGTCAGAACACTGGCTATACTTGACGATAATAATAACGACGATAAGTTGAAAAATAGAAAATAATAATGCGAAGAAAACAATCATAAAATAATCATACTAATAATGCAAATAAAACAGCAGTAATTGTTTGTAAGAGGATTCACTATTGATTTGGGCACCTTTTCGGCTTCCTTCGTGTCATCAAAGAGTCTCTTTTGTCTCTTTACAGCAACAGGTCGCGCTGCTGCCCAGGTTTCTTGCCAAATATTACCAGGCAGCCTCATCCTCAGACTGAGATGACCGCCATGCTGTTA
This sequence comes from Craspedacusta sowerbii, assembly GCA_003687565.2. Taxonomy (NCBI): domain Eukaryota; kingdom Metazoa; phylum Cnidaria; class Hydrozoa; order Limnomedusae; family Olindiidae; genus Craspedacusta; species Craspedacusta sowerbii. The sequence goes on along the minus strand of QQSS02010456.1, from coordinate 10,564 downwards.
AATAATAAACAAATTCCAACAACATAGTACAAAGGCCTTATACCTCGCAAACCGTGCTCGCCACGCGCAGATTACCAAATCAACCACGTCAAAAGATCTAAACAGAAGAAAAATTTTTGAGATATTCAAATGTTGCCGATGGAAAATCTAATCAAAAGAGAGAATCTAAGTAACGCGTACCTCCACGTTACAACAAGAAATCTCGCTCAAATGGCTGTCCATATCGTCTGAATCGAAGTCCCAGCCGTCAGTTTGCTTAGAAGGTTGAGCTTCATAAGGAAGGGCACCATAAACAAAATAAATTCAAAACTGAAAAGAAAAAACCACTAGCAACCTGCTTTATGAGCATTAACAAACGAACAAACTTGAAAATCAGTCGGACGTAAACGAGCAAATAAAAAATACATCAGCGAGAAATGTGTATTCTTTTGACCATACCGTCCTGGCCTTTCTGAGTTTTGTCTTTCACGTAATTTACATACTCCTCTCGTTCAAGCTCGGTCTCCGGACCTTTCAGCCAGTCATTTGGAGAGTACCATCGAACAAAGTCAGCAAGGACGCAGCCTGGGTTAGCAGCCTAACAAGGAAACAGAAAATCCAAACTCATACATACGACATGCCGGCCGTCCGCTCAGATTAACCATAATATCCACAAAAAAAAAACAAAAAACGCACACACTCATGTGCTCGTGCATGTTTCCACGTCAAGCAGATTGGATCGGATGGTCAGTAACGAGAACACGGCAAACTCTCAAACACAGCTATGAGACGACTCCAGTGCTTACACAGCACCGCACTCACAAAAGACCCTTCACGTTCTCGTGGTACACAATTCGCCAATACCTGACACTCTATCATCGGTCCTTCAATACTGACAACATTTACAACGGATCAATTAATAAGCCAGAGGGTTCCAGTACCTTAAAAGCCTCCATATCAGATAGGAGGGATGCGCTCTGCATCTGTGCCCGTACTCTAGCAGCTTCTTCAGATGTGCCGAGTTCAACAAGGACGCTCTGCTGCTCTAGTAGCGTGTCCTCCGTAAGAGGAGGATGCTCCTAAAAACGAACATGAAAAGATAATTATAGCCTACCTTTAATGTAACGGTACGATAACAGGTCTTGGTACGGCGTCGTTATATATATATACATATGAATTAGACGGAGATGGACAGGCTAAAAGCTATTGTGGGCAAAAAAAGGTTTCCTCGCCTACATAAAATCGGCACTCATTAGACATTTCAAATTACAAGCGAATGAAAGCCGTGCTCGTTAACTAAAAATGTACTGAACTGGGACAGGTAGTACTGCCAGCGTTCCCCCATTTTCTACACTACCCCGACTTTCAAGCTAGCGCAGTTGCTTCCCCTTTCACCAATAAAAGCATTTCTCGACAGTCACGCTAGGAATAGTTTATCACAAGGTAAGATTTGGCAAGGCGTAAAACTCACGAGAGCATGTAATCAAGTATCAAACCTGCGTAATTGGAATGCACAGCGGTTCTCCGGTTGCGAGAAGGGTTAACGTCGTCAGTGACATCACACCCTCTCGAAATGCTTCGGTGCTACCACAAGGAAGAGATTCGTCAGCACTTTCACGAGACAAGGGTTTATTGTAAGCGCAAGAGTCGCTAGCTTCTACCAGTTTCGGACTTAATGAGCTGCTTCTTTGCTCTTCAACTGCATCTAAGAACTCATCATCGGAATCATCGCTCTGCCAAGAATCCTCAACAGAGTCCCTTTTCAACTTTTTTAGATCCCCTTCACGCTCTACTTCGGCGCCCTCCTGTGCTTGTCCAATATAGTCCTTGTAGCTCACAGAAAGAACGCCAGAACCTACAGAAGAAGATTCCCTGCCCAGTTTTACTTGCTCAAGAGAGTCGACACTTCTGTTACGACATTGCCTTCTCAAAATACAGCAGTTCAGCATCTGAAACGAGAAAAAAATCGTTTTTACTGCAATCGATCATATAATAAAATATTTGCATTACGAAATATAATCAGTTCTATTTCATTGTTAAATATTCAACTTAAAAATACACCGAAATCTCGATGAACATCATTGCTATAGTAGACATGCATTCCAACCAGCCGACTATCTGTTCAAACACAAACTTTCCAATTCAAGCGAACAAAATATTGGAGAACATTTTGAGGCAAAATGTTTTATTAGAAGAAGATGCTCACTGCATGAGATAAAAGTTGCATACCTGCAGTTTCTGATGAATAAGACAATAATTTAAATTCGGCGGCGTCTGCGCCAACCTAAAACACACCAAGAACATTATGACAGATGTTGCGGTTAGCCAAAGCACTTCCATAGAAAACGGATCGCTTACCAAACCGCCTAGCGAACGGTTAGAATGATGAAAAGAACGCTTCAAACAACAGTTCCAAGTGTACCAAACGATCAAACTAGGCCGCCTTTAACCACACTATGAGTGACACAGGCGCTATAGAACTTGTAGAAGAACCATGACTGTGCAGGTTACTATTTTTCAACCTCGATCACCGTAAGGCACCGTAAGGCGGGAAGATATTGCCACCGCAATGAAGCTCAGAGCTGGCGTTTAAAAGCCATGCAAGTCAGTCTGGTGTTGAGACAGAATACCCAAGTTAAGGAACGTGACATGGCGGTACCCATCCTAAAGAAAGGACATGTTTGCAAAACCTACCAAGGCATCACTTCGTTCTCGGCTACAGGCAAAGTACTTAAGAGAGCCTTGCAAGTTCGTCTACCGAGACATCTAGGGGGCAGAAGCCGACTTAACACCAAACAGGGGCTGTTGTTACCAAATATTTTAGTGTCCGCCAGCCTGAGGAGGAGTCTGATGATCCCCTCTCTATACGCTGAACGGTACGAGCTGATGCGCAGGGCATTTGCAATGGCAGTACCAGGACATAAGGGAAGAGCGAGCTGGTGTAAGGCCAGGTAGCAGTTGGTTGTTTCTTGGCTCGCTGATTCTTCTCATTTTTGATACCTAGCCAGACACTGCCAAACGAGCACAGTCTAGGCAAGGTATTTAATATGCTACAATACGCATGTGTCCACCAATCAAAGAAACCAAGCAGCAAAGCGCCAAAGCAACTAATCAATAAACCAACCAACCAACCAACCAACCAACCAACCAACCAACCAACCAACCAACCAACCAACCAACCAACCAACCAATCAACCAACCAACCAACCAACCATTCAAGCAACCAAGCAACCATTCAAGCAACCAACCAACCAACCAATCCAATCAATCAAACAACCAATAAACCAACAAACCTACATACCAATCTACGTCCGCGCGTAAGTACTTACTACCTACCTACCTACGACCGTAACACGGCCAGCCTACCTAAATACCTGCAGCCTGCCTGCCTTCCCGCTATCCAACTACCAACGTATGCTTATACTTTGTAGGCGTGTACTACGTAACGTAAGCACATAAAAATAATCAATCGCGTTTGGCATGAGCGTCGTTTACCCAGCTGAGCAACAGTAAGTATCACGCGTGCATCGATTGAGTAATCCCTGATAGCAAATCGACTACCGCCTGCAATGAAACAGTTCTCGATAACCGAGTTTTAAGTTTAGTGAGCCTGGCAAGAGCGCGGCACATTCTAACAAAAGCTAGTTGCATCAACTGACTCGAATAAACGAAACAATTTAGGAACAGTCCAAACCTTGGGATCAAAATACTGTTCTCAAATCTGTAGCGCATCTCTAAGACGAACTCATGCCACAAATGAGCGACTGCTTGCACACCTAAAACAGAGCACAACGGTTTGTACTGTAGAAAACATGCCGGGGTAGGGCTTGCAAGTCGCCAAGTGCAAAAGGCAGATATGTAACAATATCGGATGCAAACCTCCATAGCTGTAGTTCAAAATGCACAGACACAGGGCCAAGCAGTACGTCAAACTGTCGACCGGAGCAGATTTCAGGTGTCGAAATTTATTCTAGAAACAGAAACGCGAAAAATCTCCCCAGTCTGGAGTTTTCAGGTCACAGCGAAGGAATAACGTACAGGAAATGCAATCAGATTAGATCAAGGTCTAGCCAAACTGATACGCGGCACATATACACATAAGAGATGTCCGATTTTATTAATTTATTAGTAGCCAACCTGCAACACATGCCACGAGCTAGCGTGGCATGTAAACTGTCAACTAATGTGACAGCTCGCCGAGGTTAAGAAGACGGGGTCATAATGCATGTTGACTAGGCTACACTTTAGGACATGCCTTCGTAATACAGCGCTTCGCCCTATCAAGCAAAGTAAAAACTGCGCGAACAGAGCTCTCACAGTCCAATCAAACGTACGCATTTTGTGCTGAAAAAAGCAACAACAAAACACACACACACACACACACACACACACGCACACACACACAAGGAGCCCAGGAGAGGAAGCGGCAGGCGGGGTGTATGCTTAGACGATGCAAGATAACGTTCAAAGTCAACAGTATATTTAAGACATGCGTATCATCCTCATTTCAAAAGCGAGAATAAAAGATATAAAGCATCAAGATGAATATTTCTCTAATAATGTAAGATTTAATACTACTCCCAGCAGAGCGCCGTCTCTATACCCACAACGCTCCTAGCAATAATGACGTAAAAATTAAATATGATCCTTGTATCCACCTTAAAATCGGCTTAGAAACCACCTTTTTCAGTTTTTCAAAGGAAAAAACAACAACAACAGGAAAAAGATAACTTCCAGCTGCATTTACAAGCAGCCGAGCATTGACAGCTCAAACCTTCCCGCCAGTAACAACGGACGACAACCTAGTAATTATAATGCGGACTTACATACAAATTTGTTAAAAACTCATAGTTACCGAGGTTCTTCACACTTTTATGATGTAGCATCTTGTCATAATCAACATCCACTAACACAACCACCGACTAACATTAAGATCCCAACCGTTGTTGTTAATACATTCACTAACTAAACTTTACTCAAAACCGGAAGTGGCAGCTTAGATTCTTTTGTCCCTAATCACTATTAATAATTTTCTTCTTCCGAAATTTAAACGGACAAAGTCGAGCCGTCGGTCTTATAAATCATTTAAGCAAAACAAGTTTCTGGTAGAAGTACGAAGTGTTGAGATGTCTGCCCCACCTTGATTCTAAAAGCCTCGCTTTCTTGCACCTTCTGCAGATCGTCCAACTGTCCTTGCTTGATCCACGCTTCTTCAACGGATAGCCAGGCGTCCGGAAACAGGAACTGCAGGCAACATCGCCACGTTCATCAATAAGCATGATTAATAACAAACCTTTCGAATAACCAGAATTAGGATGTTGAAAGACAGCGTCCACAGTTCTTGCCTAATGGCACGAACAATAGATCAACGAGCACGAAGCACGCAAGCGATACGTATAAAGAAAAGCAGATTGAGGAAAAGGATGCAACTTGCCGGTCATAGGAACACTGAAACATTTCTGAACTAATGCAGAACAATCATTAGAGAATATACGCAGCGTCTGTAAGTAATGTCACCTTTCTCAACGAGGTGACGTACCTCAAGCACTTTGTTAAGAAGAATCTCTGGAATGGGCGATTCATTTAATCTTGTTTTCATTACTTTGCGCGATGATACGCTGGACACTGACGTCAGAGGTGTGCCAAGCGAAGGAAGAGGTTTAGCGATTCGATCAAGAACGCTTGCCACATCACCAGTAAGGCCAGCTGTAACAGGAAGCAACAACGCCAATTACGCTTAATATCGCAGTCATGTTCTCACGTAAAAAAAGAGAACATGTGTTTCTGACAGAGAAATGAGACGGGAGCGATTCTTCTAACCTTGGTCTGGTTCACACGAGTCAGTGGACAGGCTCCTAATGATCCTAGCAGTAGATTCAGTCAACTGATTGCACAGCTTCATGTAGGCGTCTAGATGTTCGCTTAGTAGGGCTGTACAAGAATCGACGACACGAACTTTTAAGCTCCATCGTGGAGCCTGAAGTGGCTCCAAGTCGCTGAATAAAACGCAGTAAGTTAAGCAAAAGTCCAATTTAATATCAACACAAAGTACGTTCCACTTATGCAGCCTCAAGGTAGGGTTAACACCATTACAGGAACCAAACGGAGGTCAGTCATTCGGCTCAGGTCAGCTGGAAGGGCTGATGGTGTAACCTTAAAGAGCTTAATGTACTTCGCACGACATTGGCAACCGGGTAAGAGATGCGTGACAGGGTGGTAAATCGGGCTGACAAACATACGAACAGAAGATAAATTAAGCCAGTAAAAAAAAAACGTCACTGCAAACCTTAAAAAGAATGCTAGATGGAATTGCATGGAATATGTCACCTTACCTGAACTGTCCATCGTCAACAACAACATCGGCTGACAAGCAAGGCCATGTGACAGACAACTGCATATCCCTTATAAAAAACGTATATAGGGCATGCTTATCAGCTGCTTAACAAAATCGAATAGCATGAGTTGCCTAGATGTTGAAAAACGCCCTTTCGCAAGACCTCCAGAAACGAGATCAGAAGGCAATATATGACAGAAGTCTACTTGCCATTGAGACCGAAGCAATGTACACAGAAGATGAGCAAAAAATAAATAAGACTTTGTATACCCATGCTTACTTAATAGGATCCTGAAGTGGTCCAAACGGTAACTTCTCTAAGGTATTAATGCCAACCTCGATTCCGAATTCCGATTCAACGTCGGGCATGAGCTGAAACCAAAGGTCTTCGGGCCAGTCTTTGATGACGTATGTGAAACGAACACTTACTGAAGCGGCTCCAACCATGGGGCATGCCTAAAGTAAAGAAAACTATCGAGCTATACGAAGACACAAACAAATATCCGGCGACAAAGATTTATGATTCACATGGCCAGCAGAGCGAGCAAACTATCGCCTTCTAAACATTTCTGAATAAACTAACAAATAAATGAATAAAAAAGGGCCCAGGAAACCACTCTGAACTGATGGAAACGCACCAGTTTTGACCTGAAGGTTTCCATCATGCCATGAACATGGCAGCACTCGTGGGGAGTGCTGCGCAAGTGGATCATTTCGAAGGATGTTCGGAAGCCTCCACCAACGCACATGCCGTAATAGAGAAGACGGTTTCGAGCCCCGACCTGCACGAACACAGGAACATGGCTGCAAAGGAAGATGCGCACGCATCAATGAACAGTTACAAAAAAATAAAAGACAAACGAACAATAATAATAAATTGCAAAAGGGACAAATGAGATTTAACGGCTAACAACCTTACCCAAGCATTTCATTAGTTCAGAATTCTGCACAAACCCATCTGCATGCAAATAATGAGTGAGTGCGACTTGGGTGAGCTTGATGGAGAGACGATGTGGATAGCCGGGAAGTTCCAGCAAACATCGCTAGTTCAAATATGATTTTAAATTAATTATCATCGTTTCCTACCATAACCAACATACCAAAAAAACTTTCTATTTCATCAAAATTGACCAAGAAGTCAAGAGGCCTAGATCGAAAGCCAATCTAAAATGATAGGGACCAACATGATTCTTAAAGTTCGTCGAGAGCGATCAAAACACATTCACGGGCGAGAGAATTCAGTTGAGCGAGGAGTGGACTACATGCAAACAAGCTTTCACTCTCACTTTCACAAGTTAGCAGTCAGACAAATTGCCTCGCAATACACTCTTCATAAAATTTATGTGCGTCATTCACTTCACAAACCAAATTGTTGACAATCATTGTCCTGCTTTTATTAGTCTTTCTTATTAGCCTTCTCTATCGGTCTTTACATTTCAGTATACTTTGTTAGTCTCGTAATCGCGGGTCTGCTAGACTAGTGACATGTGACAAGGTCTAATTCTTTGGCCATCATATTATCAAAGGTTATGGTCACCGAATCCTCATCGCGTCATTCTAGACGGGTGGCAATCTCGCCTCCGTCTTCAGGAAATGCCTTCAATTCATTACCTTTCGCCTCGAATTCACTTATTATTTTTCTATTTGCTTGTAAATTACGTGTCTAGGAAGAATAAATCTTGCTGTTGTTGTTGCTCTTGCTGTTACCGAGCGAAAAAACGCCACATTGTATAGTCGTAGGGCACGAGTTTGCGAAAAAGACTGATTACTAAATGTTAATGGGCATATCAACGTACCGATTAGATTAAAAGGGGCCTCCGAAACATCAACTTATCACAAAGCTTCGATCGTCCATTTCAAAGAAGATCCAAGTCCAGACGTCCCAAGCATACCAACATAATTCGCTATCCAAATCCTATTATACTATATACACTGTAATACTAGTCGTACTATTGTACGTATATATCTGTAGCGTCTAACGATGGCAGAAGGAAGATGTTTGTCTACCTAGGCAGTCCACATTACGCCTAAGTAGTACTACGTGTTGAGGGGTAAGGGGGGTCTCGCCACGCGCCTTCAACGTAAAAAAAAATCGCGCATTTCATCAGCTTCAAGCACTTTCCCGCGAACAGTCGACAAGGTGTAGAAGCAACTATTTCTGCTTACCCTGTGCTCTACAAGAAAACAGAGATTCACGGGACTAAGGCTTTAAAGTATGCTTTGGGTCAGGTAAATGCGAAATTCCGAGTAGTTTCCCAAATAAAGAACGAAACTAAATTACTACTTCTGAGCGTTATTAGCATTAGGCCTAATCACAAAGAAAAAGCAGCGCCACTTTTTTAAAAGGAATATACGATTTGGCATTGGTGAATAGCACTACTCTAATTCGAGCTTGATTAGTTCTCGCGCGCGGTGAAACATCGACAATGCTACGACGAAATCCTCTATGAACATTCTCTACAGATTCGTATACACATCACCAAGCCAAGCATAGACCTGACCACGAGGACTTGCCAATACAAACCGCGTCCAGGCATTCCAAAACCGCTGTCAAACGGCTTACTAAACGATCGTCCTTTTCTAGCCCAGAAGTAATCAAATGCAGAGTAGACAGCAGAGAAGAATATAATAATATAATAATAGTCGAATATAATAATAATATAATAATAATAATAATAATAATAACAATAATAATAATAATAACAATAACATATTACAATAAATGCATACTAAAAGCAGAACGCAATACATGGATGCTGACGACAACCCAGGCACGCGCTACCTCTACATGAAAATTAATCAAAAAGAACTTTAGGTGAAAGCCAACATCAAACCAAACTCAACAGCTCTGGTTTAACACTATGCATAAACGCTTACTTATTCGGAATCAACTTGCTAATGGCTCACAAAATATGTCTACTAACCGAACTAAGCCGTCTACTAGAATCAGCTAAATCCTACCTAAGCAGAATGCAAAGTGGGTAATTGTATTCATCACAACATACCAGTTTAAGTTAGATACTGCAATGCCTAGGGAGCTCCACAATAAATTGATTCTAGACTCAGTTTCAATCATGTCATCTTTGTTGGCTGGAGATAAAACAATGAATTCCTTTATGCCATACCTGAAAAGGGAAAATAGAATACAAAAAAGAAAATGAGTTAGCAAAGCTAGCTGTCCTTGGGAAACGCGTTTAAATAAAGTACGGTTAATATTTTGTCAGAAAGCAATCATGGTCTATTGATACTTCTAACACTGACTGATGAGTAGGAAGCCTCGAGTACGCTAACCAACACAGATTAAAATCCTAGAGTCTGGAAGGTCTGAAAGAAATTTGTCCACACTAAGACCTGCGACCAAAGTTTTCACAAACGCCTTAATTAAACAATGTAAATCATTCACCACAAGCAGTCCATGCATGTATCACATACATAGCTCTACACGCCCATCTCTTCTTACTAACAAGAACTTCCTAACCATCTTAACATGTGAACATACGCTTTACAACATTCAAAAATTAATTGAAAACATTTGTATAAAATCTTACCATCTACCGAGACAATGAGATCTTGGAGGAAAATCATATCCCAAATCAAAGGTATCAACAAGGGCTTGTGGTAAACCGTCAGCTAAAACTAAGAAACGACATGGCTTTCGCCGCCAAGTATACCAAATAAAATGGCATACAAAGCGCATACTAACCAGCCATCGACTGACTAAGGGATCATGTCACACATACAATCGCACATCAATTAATTGCACGAAGTACGGGCTGACTGATCAATTCAATGATTCTTCATCGGCAAGACAATCTTAGACGCTTGGTACCTATTGAACTTTTTGTAACGCGACACACAATCGCAATGACACACATTGGAAACAGGCATCCTTGCAGTGGTCGACTTTGGGGAAGAACCTATGCACGCAGAGTCCTAACCAGGCAAATTATATAAAAATTTCTCTGAAGAGCTGGAACTCTACACATTACTTCAAATAGCTAGAAATTGCCTCACAAATTTTAGCGAAATCCAGAGGATGCTAATCCCAAGACATCGTGCCTAGACAGTGAGTACGCGACGAGAAGATCATAAATTGCATTCAGATCATCTGCGGCATGCCTCGCACACAAAGGACTTGACATAACAACAAAAATTTCAATGGCTAGCTTCTACTTACACAAGGAAAACATGAAAAATCATCTAGATACTTACCCAGTAAAAACCTGACCAATATATATATATATATATATA
>QQSS02010345.1:0-19741 GCA_003687565.2 Craspedacusta sowerbii | reverse complement strand
AAATTTCTTTATACGAAAGTGGCTTTAAACTGAAGCTCGTATGTGGTTTCTGAAGTAGCGGAATCCACGATGGAACTGCAAAGGAAGCTGAGGTCGTAATGTTGCGGAGGCCATGGAAGAAGAATAATTCGCAGACTTGCTTAGAAAATGTTGGGATCACTCGCTTACTATTTTCTAGGAATCTTTTACAGTAGCCCCAGAAGCTTGTTTTGATCTCTTTATCATGATCGAATTGTGAATAATTGAATAACTTCTTTGAGTTTTTTTTTTTTACTGATCTTCTCACGGAGAAGCTTTGCCAAATAGCTCATTGTCGCATAGTCCTTGTTTTCGGCTTTAACCCTCTTCAGCTCTGCCTTCACTTGTTTTTGTTTTTTTTGCCGCATGAACCGTACCTCTCTCGAATTTCATTTTGGCAACGCGAGTTGTCTTCAATGGTTCCAAAGTAATAGCAAAGTAATCTTATACTACGTTGTTGAAATTGTTAGGGTTCTCGTCGATGTTTTCGCCACTAATAGAATTTATTGGAAGAGTTGCGTTGAAGTATTTGTTGGCCCAATCCCACTCGTCCGGCTTGGTTGGTAACATTACCCCTTCCTTAAGCAAGCGGATTCCTTCGCCAAGCCTTCCAAATCAGTTGCACAAACCGCAGGTTCCGCGGGGTCAATAGGAAAGCCAGTTATATAATAATAATGATAATAATAATAATAATAATAATAATAATAATAATAATAATAATAATAATAATAATAATAATAAATAATTACCCTCGAGACGATGCGAGACTTAAATAACAACAAAAAATAAGTCTCCCGCTGGTTGGAAAGTTGACATGCACTTGGCAGACCTTTAACGAGCACAAGTCTAAGCATCAAGCTTGAGCGGATGCACGACTTTCTCTAAGCGGGCTAACGAGCAAGAAGCTACGCTAATCAGTAACAAAAATAATTATACAAACCCGCTGATAAGCCCCTTAAATGGATGCGAAAGGATTTTCTCCAATTCTATTCTTTTCTTAATTTTTTTAAATATTTTTTTATTTATTTTATTTTACATATCATATTACATTATATATTAGATATTTATTACTAATATCGTAATTTTTAAAAATATTTTTTATAATTCTGTTACTATCTTCGTAAGACATTTCTTAATTCCGAAATTGGCCGCCCTTCGAATGTCCAAGGGCTTATATCTAGGTGACGAATTGTAACATACCCCAAGCATACAGAAAGGCGATAACCGGTAGCTGCAGTACAGGGGAATGGAAGAATAACGAAAGCATTATTAGCAAGAAATTTAAAACCATTTTGTAGATTTAAGCGTCTGCTAGATTGGAGTGACAGATAACAGATGCAAGCCACCATGGGCGTATTAATCCTAAAAAAAAAAACGCTAAACCCAAGAACTTATTTTCTCGCTTTCACGACAATCTTGGCTGTTCAACCAAGAAAACCACCATTACGTGTAAACACTGGCATTACCAGACACTGCTATCTCCAACCAGAAAAAATTAGAAGATTAAGTCGATGTACGAACCTTTGCAATCTTCGCCTTACAGGCAGACGCAGATTGCTTTTTCGCAACAGGTCGGTTTTCGGACTCAGTCAGCTTCTTGCAAGGCGACGGTAAAACCGAACAGTGAATAAACCTCGACGGCGTTCCAGTCATGTCAATCTATTGAAGAAAAAAAAAACAGTTGAAGAAGCACAAAAATATAAGTGAGAACATATTTCATTTACGAATCATATCGTAACCTAAGGATGCTTCCTTTTCGTCTTGAGAAATCTTGCTCAAATCTCAATGATGCTCAATCTCTTACAGAATCTTCGACAAGACAGATTTTTAAGGTTCATAGCACACTGGTCTACACTCACTGTGCAATAGCATAAAGCAGCATATCTGAAAGCTAAGCAGTTGAGATTTTGCCAGTGTGATATACGTTATATGTACATACACACGAAAAGATTCGCCCTCGATCTCATCAAGATATCTTCAAATCCATTTCCTTATAACAGGACAACGCCATAAAATGTTTCTCATTTCTGAATCCGTGCTCCCGACTAAAATCCTTCACCATCACACTGCAAGAAACTAAGACACACGCGCCGACCTTCTAAACAGAGTAGACTCGCTCAAACGAATTCCATTCCACGAGATTGTCAGACCAAAACCCACGAAACATATGTGAAAAAAGATCCCTCACCTTTGCCTTCTTGCCGCCCTTCAATGGAGTCGTTCCCATATGCCTTTAAATATAACGACACAGATACAACCAACGATACATGAACACTTTTTAAAAAGAACATCCTAAGTGCCGCGGTTTTTAGCAATAACGGTAGCCGTGCAGGGTACACAGGAATATCAGTCGCTAAATACCACTGGACGATGCAAGGTGAGCATTAACGCGCACCTGCTTAAGACCTCAAGTGTGTATTACCTAAAAAAGGGCAACGTTGGAACAAAAAAATATTAAAACGATAAATAAAAAAGAAACAGCTTTATGATAATTTTGTTGCCACGAAGTGTTACCTCTTAGATCGACTCCCAAAGACTAACTCTTCGTGCAACTCTTCTTGCTTCTGTCGGATCTGAACGAAAAAAGTAAAGGCGAGTGCGATTCTGATTTTGGTCCGTCATTCGGGATCGGACCATTGGCACATATCGGACTCCTACTTATCGCAAATTGCCAATCAATGATCAAACCTAATGCACAGTACAGGTATATCACAACCCTAGAACGCTCATGGAACTACCGAAAGCTATACATAAGAAAGGCGGCGGCCCAAGCAATTTCGTCAATCTGGTGTAGAATACCATAAAACCAAGGAAATCCAGTCAATGAAGCCAAATAATGAAGGATAATAAATATCAATACGCGACAAATCGAATTCAACAAAGACACTTCGAGCCAGAAGAAAAAGGTGAGGCAACTAACTTTCATTATCTTCCGCTCTTCTTTTTCTTGCTCGTACCTACGCTTCTGTACCTCGAGATAGTCCATGTATCGCAGACCGTTGAAAACGAACAGGTCCTCGTTTTGCTTCTCCCACGCTTCCACCAGCTTCTTCAAATCCTGCTCGAGCTACGAAGAAACTAGTGCTCACAAGTCCCAATAAACCAGCCTCTAGAGCTGTTTTGTCAATGGTTAATAACCCATCTTTAACATAGTTAATCCTTCATTTACTTCTTAAAAGCAGATTTATTTGCAACCTTCTGTTTTTTAAGTATCCGCACTATGCAGTTTGGTTTGATGGGGATTTCGTTTGTCCAGGATTGATCACAAAAACCTGCTCGTAGCCTTGACAAACGATAATTTGGCTATTTGCGAATGACAACACTTTCTAGGCTACATTCGAAGTCACAATATTATTAACGCGTCATGATCGACATATTACTAAGATAACAAAAAATAAGAACTTAATCTGTTAGGCGGTAGGCGGAGAAAGCACAGAATTACGTGCACAAACAAACAAACAAAAAAAAAACACCAATCGCGTAATCGTAATTATGATGCCAAAGAATCAAAAGGTTGAATCAAACCTTTTAAGAGCCAACAAATAGCTGGAGAAATCGCCAGAAAGTTTATGGAAAAAAAAAAACACTGCGCGCGCAATCTCATACGGTCGTATATGAATCATCAGAGTTGATTCACAAACCTTAGGCAAATCCTTTTCAATAGCTTTCCTCAGCTTCTCCTGCTTCAGCAAGGCACCACCCCTGGCATTCAAGTTTGTAGGTTGACTCTGAGCGATAAATACAACTTTAGGTAGCCACAGCAGCAGGAAAAATCATCAAACAAATGAAACACGGCGCATGCAGTCTTGACACATAAGATCTGATGTCGCAGAAGAGATATTTCCCTTCCTTACCTCGAACTCAATCTTTGCATTCCAGAGCTTCTCTCTCTTCTCGGCCAACTTGAAGATCTCTTTGTTTTCATCGTAATAGTTTTTTAAGGTCGCAACTTGATGCTCGTGTTCAGCAAGGACGCCTTCCGTATATTCGTCTGCACGCCAAAGAAGCTTTATTTAATTCATTAAATTACATTAACGAAGGCAGGTAAGGTCTAAGGCAGACAAGTCTAACTTTATGTCATTATTAAGAGCAAATCTATGTCAGCATTAACACTGCACAAGAGGAAAACACGCACTAAAACGTAACCTTAACGGAAAACAGCAGACCTGTGTAAAAGGAACGAAACAACTGCCTCTGATCTTCCCCAAAATAACACTTGTTCCAGAGAAAAAGGATTTCCTTCCTCAGCGACTCGATAAACTTCTGCATATGCTGTCGTTTCAGCTCCTCCAGACGGTCCACCTCACTCATAAGCTAGAGCATTCACAAAACCACGAAAATAACTTCAACTTTTAACGAAGCAACACAAAGTTGCACAACGAGGAAACGTGCCAGCTCTTAGCAGAGTCTACTAAGTGCAAAGGAAAAGCAGAGGGAACATCTCGCACCATTTTAGCCACTTTCGGTGAGCTTTCTGAGACTTGTGCGTGGAATTTCTCTCTTTCGGCAGGGTCCAACTCAAGTCTCTCTTGCAGCGCCGTCACTTTTTCTCTCAGGTTTGTCAATCTGCACATCAGCTCGTTGTGCTCTAGATCGAGCTGAATGGATAGAAAACATGATGATGGCCATGGATATAGGAAAACATGGCTAGAAGTAAATACCCGCGACGACATGCTCAAATGGGTCACAGCCTTGTACTATATTAGCAGGAGCGGCACGTGGAGGTGTACGTTGTAAAAAGCTCTTCCTCGTTATAGAATCATGCATTTTACGTCGCGCGATCAAGGACTCGTCTATAAACGGAGCATAATATAATTCGCATAAATACCAAAAGAGAAATTTCAAACCACAAATCATGACGAATAATATATAAAACAGCAAAAGCTAATATATACACATATACAAATAAGTGTGGGGGTGGGTGTGTGTGTGTGCGAGTGTGTGCGGGTGTATGTACCTTTGCTTGCAACTGTCCAAGAAAGTCCAGCTGCTGTGACGAGAGAACGAATGTCTCATCAGCTGTTGCCGAGCATAATTCCTTCTCCAGGTCAGTAAGCGGCTCAACATCCAGCTCTCTCCAAAGCTGAATGATGGACGCCCGACGTTTCTTGAACAACTCCAGACGCTTGAGCTAACGCAAACGACGAGGAAAAAATGAAACAACGAATTACGAGATATTTCGCATGTAAAGGATTCTCAACGTATGAATGACTAAATCTGCAATAGCAAGAAGAGTTTTAAACATATACGCATGTGCGAACGTTTCACTAGCAGCATAACGGTTTAGCGGAAATCAAATCTGTCCTCTGAACATGCAATCTCTAAGTTTTATTCCCTTACTCTTTTGTAAAGGAAAATTTCATGACTTGATTCGGTTTGAAGGTCTGATTAACGAATGACATACATTTGAATGCCTGTCAACACCAGACCTAGTGCTAAGGGCTAAACTGAGCAGCGACAGACATACAAACACGGCGACTCCACTTAAAGGTTCCTAATAGGAATTTTTATTTTGAAGTCTACCACTGCTTGAACTAAGTGAACCTTACTGCACGCGCTAATAAGTGAACAAAGAATACCTTCTCCGCTTTGAGAAATTTGACGTTTTGTTCAAGCCCTCTGAGCTGGTCGAGACTCGGGCAACCTACGAACGTGAACTCGTGCTTGGGCATGCGCATTCGATCGCAAAGCTCAAGCTCGTCTACGCGCAGGCGCTTCAAGGTCTTCAGCCTATCGTGTTTTTCCTTTAAAAATATTCAAAAAGTCAAATAAAATCAAGCTGATCATGATCATAAAAAAATACAGCAAACTGACTTGCATGAGAAACTCTAGCCTCTTGGATAAACGCAAACATTTTTTTCTTAGTGTTTAAGGCAAAAGAAAGAAAAGGACACTTATGCTAGCAAGACAGACCTTGTTTAGGGTATCCACTTCTAACCGAAGCTTCGTTTCAAGCTCGACCAGCAACATATCGCTGGGAAACTGAGAATAAAGAAGTAAACATGCTGCAATCGCGTCTAGTGATCTAAGAAATATATACTGATTTTTCGAGCCAGCTTCTAAATGAGCGTTATTCGACGAAACTCCATCACTACATACCCCACGAGCATGCAGAAGCAACGTGGAAGAGTATAAAGGCAAATCCTTTTTGCAAGACCCGAATATTCGACTGAACAGGAGTGAACTTAAAAAAAAAATCTTTTTAAGCTAGAGAGTGCTGCGAAGTAGTTCGATAGAGATAGACAAGGTGGTCTCGAATTGATTCTTGTAGTACTGACACTGTTACTCTCATACTTACTTTCGTTCCCATACTTACTTTCGTTCTGTTCCAATTAGATTTTGGACGAACATTTATACCAAAAAAAAATCACATAATTAAATACAAAGTAAAGAATAAACTGCTCATTAAATAGTTACAGAGACACTCCTAGCAACGTTATCACACCCATGTTGACCCAGTATAAAATTAGGCTTCCGGACGTCACAAACACGATCAAGACTACAACTAAACTACCCACAACAAACACACCCTTAATTACTGTGACCCAGCCATGTACCACATTATCAACATAGAGAGTACCGCAGTGCCAGAGGAGAGCTGCTACACTTACTAGTCTAGGTGGCAAATCGAGATCCTCGTATAAGATCTCTAACTCTCTCTTGTACTCAAGCGTACTTTGTTTCATCTTTTCCTTTAACTGCTCCTCCTCAGATATCATGTCCGAAAGCAACTCTGAATAATCAAGATTGTATCGAAAGAATTCGAACAATGCAACACATGTTCGTAATTTTTCGCAATTTAGCTAGAAAAAGCTGCACCATGCGAAGCTTGCAAATAAAAAAAAAGGATACCTTTACTACATACTCATAATTCATATAACATTGTATAATTGCAAGGCAATAAATAGCCATACACTTGAGAAGAGAATTCCAGAAGAGAATGCCACCGAAAAAAAGACAGAAAAATGATCCTCGCAGAGTATGGTAATTCAACTTCTTTTATATTTAATTTTCAGAGTAGAACAGATAACATGACCCTGCTAGCAGGTCCTAAAAGTATACGTGACATACAATTCGCACCTGAAAATTTCGGGAGCCCACCGAAAATCCAGACCTGCCTCACCTGCTATGAAGGAGAGAGCTAGAGCACCTCAAGAGCGATCGGAATGACGTGAACAACACAAACCTTGTACGTATTGAAAAACCGACTGATTTCGCTTTTCCTTCTGATCGTCTTTGATACCTATCTCTTGCCAGATCTCTTCCAACACGAGCAACGATTCCAAGACTGTAAATTTCAAGTTGTCCATGATTTTTACAAGTCGATTGTTTCTAGTTGGACTATAACATACCAAGAAAACAACAAGACTCGTTAGCTTCACTGCCTTGTAGTATTTGCTGCAATTGGAAACCCGAAACTAAAATTTTAAAATTACCTAAAACAATATAAAAAAATGAAATTATTTTCCAGTTCAAGAAAGTGAAACGAAAATTGATGCCTGCCGGAATAGCCCAAAGGCCATTCCTTTATTGTCAAACTATGTCACCCACAAGAATCCTTGTGTTGGATTGAATCGTGCATTGTCTACTAAACTTAATGGTTAATGAACGGTTAATGAAGCGCAGACACTTCACTCATTTGTGCTACATGCTTTTCACATTTGATGAATACTGCACTGCTAGTTTCCCCAGAAATTACCAGGACAGCCCTTTGTAAACTAACATTGCACTAAGCTAACAAAGAAAAGAAGCATGCAAACCCGATTTCGACGCCATGGCCAAGTGCAAGATCTAAGATCAGACTTCAACCCACCACTGAGTTAGTCTAGAATTTCCTCCTGTTCGTTTCAGCTTAACATGAGTGACATGAGCGGGAATCTGAAGCACCCGTTCCTCTGTTGACAATTTGTGCTCACAAACCAGAGTCTAAATATGATTCCACACAATGATGACAGGAATAAACAAGTCTGCTATAAAAACAAGAAAAAGAGTCGTGCCTTCCTTTGTTCAATCATAAATATGCATGAATGTGTCAACGTCTAATGCTAACATAGCACAATCTACAGCGATTCACTCTGCAAATGCTTCTGTCCTGAAAGACATGTAGGATTGACATACTCTCTATGCACATTAGATGGTCAATAGAACTATAATATGCAATATCACATTATGATGGGAAACTGAAACCTAGACTTATGAAAATGAATCCTATTATTGCTTATGCAACAGAAATTGACAAAAGAAAGCCAAATCAACCCTGTCAACATTCACACAAAAAATTATCTGTTGCTTCAAGGCAAGAATAATATCCAAATCAGCAGAACCAGATAACATGATTTTATGGTAGCAAGACTTGTCCTTTCAGATGTGGATCATACCGAACATTAATAGATATGCAATAACCGTACACATTGACATAAAAGGTTTAAGGCCAGGGTTCATTAACTTATGCAATTATGAATGCACTCATTTTCAATGGTATTAATAAGCATCCTTATTGCAAAGCCAATTACGTTCTAACTTGCTTCACAAAAAATACCTTTTTATTTCACAAAAAAATGTCTTCAAGATAAGAGATGCAAAGTTCGAATCACTTGCAGCAGAATGAAGCGAAACATATGGCTAGCATATTCCCACAGGAAGTATGTGTCACTTAGAAAGTAGAATTTAAGTAACAAGCAAACAGAATGGAGAAACTCTATGCTGGCTCTGAAAATGCTTCTATCATGCTGATACTCGATATCATTGTTGTCAATCACATGCAGCTGACCAACCTAGTTTTCCAGGATAGACAGCATCAAAAGGTTGTGTTTCTTAGATCCTGGCTAGATTTGATCACAATGTTGTTCACATTCAGTAATAGAAAAACTGCAACAAATCTTAACGGATCAAGGCATAAGTTTTTGTCAGTCCTCACTTGCTCAGTATTAATTGAGCACATGAGTGCCATGGCATCAGTTATCATGATTGTTGGATATTTTTATGCAGGTCGCCACACACAGCATAAATCTATCGCTTGCAGCTGCATCTGAGAACTTCTGAGAAGTTTGTACACAGAAAGAAATGCTATTTGTGGTATTATCCAGTCTGTTTCTGGCTTGACAAATACCACTCCCTTAATGTGGGTTGGTCATTTGGTATTAAAACTGCATGATTGCGTCACATGAATGTTTTAGCAGCAAGGATGACAAATGCTTGCCAAGGATACCTTTTCTGCTAGTAAAAAAACTTACAGATTAAGTAGAACCTTGGAAAGAAAGTTCATAACCTGTGCCATTTAGCAAGTCCCTTACATTTTGCTTGCAACTCTTGCACATCTCCAATCCAGATATTTCGGTAAATGTTGCACCACCATCCCGTGACACATGGAGCTGAAAACAGTTAAATCAAATACATAAGTAGCAGCACATTCTTTTAAAACTAAGCAGATAAGCTTAATTTCTCATCACTACAAAAAATATATACAAAGCAATAATATATATCCTAGGGATGCATGGTCGAAACCACTAAGAAAGAGCAACAATATAAGTAAAGTACACTATTTTTCCCTTACTAGCAAAGCATATTCACTTCCATTCATTTCAAACAGCTTGATTGGTAAGACGACCCTAAAACAAATTCAGGAGATGTTCATGTAAGTACACTAAGGTACATACAGTCGCTATCGTGTAGATGTCAGAAGGGAAACACTAACTTGACCCTTGATCATGCAAGCAGATGTTGAAGTACTACCTTCAACCAATGGAAAATTCATTGTCAGTTGATTTCTTGTCTATTAATCAGTACTATATGGTGTCTAGAGCCTAGACTCCCATATTCTTGCTTTTTCCTCGATAAAAAATGTTCAAATAAAATAGAAGAAATCAAAGAAGTCTTCAAATATGACCACAAACGTCCACACAGACATGTAACTTCTTTGGCTGCCCTTAAATTTTGGGTGTCTGATTGTAAGCACTACATCAAATGATCAAGAGATTTAAGTACACACATCTAAGCATGTACGTAGCAAACCACGATACAAGACTTTCTAGTGCTTTTCCTGGTCTTGCTTTAAAAAGTCCTTAAGGAAATAGGAAATATAAGGTTTAATTTCATTCAACACCAATGGAGATGCACCACAAGGCATGTATCGCATACCTGAAAACTGCCTAAAAAGTCGATAATTTTCCCTTGAAGATTGTTTTCTTTAAAAACATCAAAAGTTATGGTCAAAATGAGGGTGAATAGAATATTCAGTTTTAACAACTGTTGCCAGTGAGGGGTCAAGCAGATCATTAGGTGGCAAGATTCACATACTAAGAGAAGTGATTTAGTTTCCATGCAACATTATAAAAATTCCGTCATGACCTAACACATGTTGCAGTACATGCAGTGGTTAAGATTAACTGATTCGAGATTCACTAATAAACAAAAGATTTGCATAGTAGAGTGAAATCTACAAAAAGCTGCACACTACTTAAAGCTAATTTTAATTCTTATGAAAACTGATTAAGTTTTTATCCTTAAAAATTTAGAATTCTATGTACATAATAGCATCCTAGCACAGAGAAATTGAAATTAAAAATTTAGAATTTTCCTTAAAATGTCAGAACATTAACAGTTTATGATGTAAAGCAAAGCACCTTTAATGAGGCAATGGGCATTCAGCGAGAAAAAACATTATATCACATTATATCACATTCAAAAAGAAGAAAAAACATGGCTTATTTAAAAAGAAGGTCCATGTGCTACGTATTTACAATTCTCCCGTATAATGGGAATACTAAATTACATGATAGAAGTCAGGAAAAGATCGATTCCTACAACAACAACAACAACAACAACAACAAAAGAATTTATTGCCACTAGTCACACACATCCTTAAAAATACATATACATAGTCAAACAAAGTTTTGTGAGAAGTGAAGGAGATCACTAAGTAGGCATTTACTATTCTAGTAGTGACCACCGATTCCTAATTTCATCATCAAGCAAGGAAACAAAAAGAACTTACTAAATGCTTTATTATGTCTCAAATAGAATTATAGCTTGCTTTTCAACAGTATGAGCAACGAATCCCAAATAAAATCCGGCAAATAATTATCTGTCGATCGTTGATTCCCGTGCGAAAACCGCCAAAATTGGCCACGTGATCAAAACACGAGTCATGGTAGACATGCGTCTGCCGAGCTCGTAAGAAAGTTTTATGTCCGCTTCAGCGGAAAGACTTCCACCTCATAGGGGGAAAGAAGTCCCGCCAAAAGTGTACAAAATTGGACAAGGGGTGGGGTAAATGCCAAAGTAGACGTCCATATTACCAAATGGTCGAAGTAGCGCTAAATTCACAACAGCTTTCAGAAAAAAGACAACTCGCTTCAGTTTGTAGGTACAATGCCTACTAACAAGGTTAAGAACATTTTGGCTAGTTAACCGCTTCCCTAGTGTTTGCAATCCGGAGTTATTTAAAAATTTGTTTGTGCTGGCTGTAGAGCCTGCTACATTGGAGAATCCTCCAGGCAACTTAAAACTCGGATTTATGAGAATTTGGGAAGAGATAAGTCTTCTCACATTTTCATACATTTGCAAATGAATGATGACTGTAGGCGCCAGTGTAATGATCTGTGTTTTTCTGTTCTAGATAAAGCCCAGACAGATTTTCAGCGTAAACTGAGGAGGCCATGTTTATTCAATGGATGAAACCTAACCTTAACGCCCAACTTAACCATCTAGCTCTTAATCTTTCTATGCAGATCGATCCTTTCTTTCTGACTCTCCTTCTTACTTACTTCGTTCTCTCCTCGGTATTTGCGCGCGCTTGCGTACAGCTGTTGTTCCTTCGAGGGTTTTTTATTGTTGATAGTTGATAGCAGATGTTGTGCGTTTATGGAGAGAAACATCTCTTGTGCATCTTGCTGCTGATGCTGCCTTCGTGATAGAGGGATTCTTTCAAACAGTTAACGAGAAGCTGACCTCGTAGCGCCGCGTCGTTTACCTCGGTCTTTTTGCTCGCTTAACGTGCAATTCCTACTATGAGCCGCAGTCAGAACTAATAGCAAGGACGATTCATACCAGAACAATCGAGTAAAAGACGTAAGATCGTTAGCAGAGGGAGTGAGGTAAGTAGTCATAACCAGACCACCAGACCACGAGTCTAACATTTTTGTCCAAGAACACGAGTATGGTTTCTTATGGAAGTGCAGGTTAACCCTCATTTTTTTCTTTTAATTATTTTGTTTTTGTTTCTACAAAGGATTGAAATTTTTAGTACTCACATACGGCCAGGGATATATTTGCACTGCCTGTAATCAATGAATATGTTCGCACCTCAATTAAGTAAGGAATATGTTCGTACTGCAAGTAAGCGAGGAATATGTTCGTACTGCATTAAAGCAAGGGATATTTTCGTACTGCAAGTAACTAAGGAATATGTTGGTACTGCATGTAAGCAAGGAATATGTTCGTAACTGCATGAAATCAAGGAATATGTTCGCACCGCATGTAAGCAAGGAATATCTTTGAACTGCACATAAGCAAGGAATATGTTCGTACTGCATGCCAGCAACGAATATGTTCGTACTACATGTAAGCAAGGAATACGTTCGTACTGCATATAAGCAAGGAATATGTTGGTACTGCAAGTAAGCAAGGAATATGTTCATACTGCATAAAAGCAAGGAATATGCTCGTACAGCATGTAAGCAAGGTGTATGTTCACACTGCAAGAAAGCAAGGAATATGTTCCTACTGCAAGTAAGCAAAGAATATGTTCGTACTGCAAGCAAGCAAAGAATATGTACTGCATATAAGAAAGGGATAACATAGGTGAAAATGCTAGTTAGTGGAAGTGCTCTTCCCGAACGACTTGACTTCTCGCTAGGCGAATACCCTCATAATCAATGAGCTAGTTTGATGGCCATGCTGACACATAATCAGGGCCTGGGACTTCAAAAGCGTGCAAACATGAAGCCTGTTTCTTTCGGTCGCGGTTCTTTGACACGTGTAAGTTTTAAAATAGACGAATCACCGGAAACTTGAGAAGCCTTCAACAAAGGCCTCCGACCACGTAGTAGGCGTAAACAGCCAAAACACTAGCTTGGAAACTTAGCTTCCTGGGAGAGTTGGCGTCCACTTTTGCGATATCTATCCGAAATTTATCGGCCTGAGAACGCAACGCTTAATAAAACAGAGCCAGTCAGACGAACTAAGGTCTCATTATCTTTACATATCATGTCTACAATGACATAACAGGCAGAGAGAACGCCGCAAATAAGCTAAGATGAATTGAGGCAGACGAAAGAGTACAGTACCAGACTTTAACCGCACCCTGCTTGGAGCAGTAGTTTTTATAAGCAAGGCACGTTGCAATAAGCAGCTTGCTTTGTTCGAGTGATGCAAGTCGACACAGACTTCACTCCCGACATCGCCTTGCCTCACCAGCACGCGCTCGCTCATAGCAGCAAGAGATGAATACCAAACAAAACCTTTACATGCGTATATTCAAAAAAGCATCACGGCACGTGGTGAAAACTAGCAAAAAAGACAGAAACCCGCACGGGCGTGACAGGAGCTTCGAGTTACTTATCAACCTGGCCAGCCAAAAACAACAGGCCTTACCCGAGTAGCATAGCTGGTCTGGCAGACAGAATACAGAGCAATACGAGCTACCACCAAGCACGAACGACCGCCTCGTCGGATTAGACCGAGCCGTACCAAGAAATAAACCCCGCGGCATCTCCAAGGCACGCCACCCACACGCTCAAACCTAATATATTGACACTTCCGCAAAGTAAACAAAACAAATCAGTTTATTCACACGCTCAAAGTAGGATTCGGCCATGTCACGTAGAAAAACCAAGACATAGTCACCAATCTATCCCACGTTTATACAAAGGCGGCCACAGGAAATGCGAGAACACATGGAAAGAGACCCGATAAAAATATTGTTGTCTAGAGCATTTCCTTACGGAAGTCTGGCGCAAACGAAAACCGGCAAAAATCGACCTTGACACACGTGACCTAGATCTAAGGATCATCCCTTCAACACTGAATGCACGTCTGCCTCAACCAGCTCCTACAAACGATTCCATACTGACCGCAAGACAAACAGACAAGCCGCGCACGCCTATATGCGATACCAAAAATATCTTATAATACATGGCCCTGACAGGAAAGCCAACACACCCAACGGTTAATAAACAATGATGAGTCGTAGCAAAAAGGTCGCCGTTATAAATACAGCAGTTTGCTAATACGAACACGCAAACGCGGGATGCGCGTTTCTATTACAAACGAACACGAATGAAGGGGAAAAAACAACAAACAGGCAAAACAACATCAAACTAAAAAGGCTCAAGATGACCAACAAGCTTAGAAAGGTGTGCAGAGTTGCCAAGCCACATCGACTTTCTGCTGCGAAGACCATCGCAGACCAAACCACAGCGCCACTCGCACACAACAGAACAACCGAGCAAAGAATCAGACATAACAACCGAGTAAAGAATCAGACATAACACCCCACTACAAAACAAATAGAAAAGCGCGAGAAAAATCAGGTGCGTTTAGTGCATACAAAATACAGGAAAGAGAATATTTCACTCGTCAATACTGACCCTAAATCAAAAAATCGTACATCCACGGCGCCAAGAACTAATCATTACAATATAAGTTGAAAATAAGCTCCTAATCACCTAACTGAATACATCCCAGTTAAAATGTCCACAGTACAACGTCGACGCATAAGTTGAGCACTGTTATAAGTGCCACAAGGCAAGGTGCGCTCCTGCCCAGTACGAGGGACAGCCAACATCCGGTAACGCCCAGAAGGGCGTGGCACTCACGGCTTATCTTCCGTGAAGACGACGAACATGCTTCTACACTACCCGGACGAATCGCTCGTAGCACCGACGACCAAAGCCTTGCTTATCGTTGCTGCTGTTGCTGTTGCTGTTGCTGTTGTTGTTGACGTGGTCCCACGTCACGCACGAAAGCGAAGGGGTCACTGTAAATCTGGACCGTCAGCATAAAACGAGGAACCTGCAAAATGACACATGATTTGACTCGACCATACTGCATTACTCACAGCTCCCCAAGCAATTCACGCGCTAAAACATCATTGAACGCCTAATCACAAAATGAAGCAACTACAAAATCAAATAAACCCGCAACAAATGGCGCTGATAATACAAGGAGCGACTTGGAACTTACCGAATAGAGGAAGAACTAGAAATGATCGACAAGAACGGAGACAGTGTCGTCCGTAACTTGATAAGCTCGACCGGTATCGATGTCTCGCCCGCCCAGCTTCACATTCTTCCATTGGGCAGGATGACCTGAATGAGAAGAGATAGGAAGGCGTACTGTAGCAAATCTACATTTTTAACAACTGTAAACACCACCATTATATGCATGCGCATACAAAAAAAAAACACTCAACACAAGACAAAACAAAACAAAAACACAAATACACATACACATACACACACACACACACACACACACACACACACACACACACACACACACACACACACACACATCTCCAAAACCACTGATTCCAATAGCTTGCAAATTTTCACACAATGTTCAAAGTCTTTCCAAGCGAATTCACACTTAATTAAAGTATAAAAGTCAAAAACGCAAGGGGCTGAATTAATTTATCAAATCTGAACTTTGGGGAGCCTTTGGAGGAGAAGGGTGCGTTAACGACATAAATTTCATGCCCGCTGGCCAAATTCCATAGGGAGACGCGGCCATGTGCTACGGACGAACGACAAAGAGAAGTTGCCTACGATAGATTTATACCACTCTTACACCACGTACCTACTAGGCTGTCCGACGACTTCAGCGAAAACGCCATGTTGTCGTTACTGGCACCCCTGTGAGGGAGTCGCAGCTCGATCGGTTTGCGGAACTTCAAGCCATGTGGTCCACACATAACCAATGGACTTAACAGCGTCTCGCCTGGCGGTAACAAGAAGGAAAATCAAGAAGAAGCTTGGAAAACTTAGCACACTTACCAAACAAAATCCGACAGAAAACACGAGTTAAACACGTCCGCAACGAATGCAAATCAGATTGAATCGAATACAACCGCTTGCGCAAGGACGATAAATTTGCGATGGACATACCACTCTCGGAGTCCAGAGGTGGCATTTCGTTGCTATCCTGGCAAACTTTGAAGTAAATCTCCTGCTTTTTGCCTTCGGGAAGAGCGCCCGCCGGGATGTAGATGCTGACATTTGTTTCAGTGGATTCAAGCAAACCGCCTCGATGGTCAAACACACCCCGAGCTGTGGCAATTACGCGAGGTTCGTTCTCCCTGTAAGGAAAACGACAGACGGTAGTGCAAATAGTTCTCTACTTGCCAATCCTCGCCCTCCCATCCACAAAAAGGCTTAGCAGAGTCATTTAAGCTCAATAGGCAACAACCTGCAGACTTCCTAGAGCTTAACTCTAACCCCGCAGTACGTCCTAGACGAATCTACCCACGAAATATGCACAAGCGACAGAAGAACTAAAGCTTTTTATTCGAGCGCAACCAAAGCGAACCCCTACCACGAAATCGCATTTGTCTAATACACGATATGAACCCAGAAATCTGAGATCTTATGTGGGTTTAAGGACACATGAATTAATGCGCATTTTAAAGCACGACCTAGCGCAAGTATCAACAGTACACAGAAGTTAAACTAACTTTTCAGAAGGCGTAGACTTCGCGGGTAAGCCGTTGTAGCTGGAGGGTGCAGCTTTCGTAATGGGCGGAGAAGGCTGGACGCGCTCTTGCTCCTTAGGAAGTCGGTAAGCAGGGTAATCTCCATCCAACGCACCTGACTGCTTTGGAGCGCCCACGGAGGAGCTGCCTGCGTACGACGGAGGAACGCGGTAGTTCTCGTTGCGATCTTTCGTTGGCGGAGGCTGCTTGTAGTTCGACTCCGACTCGGAGCGGTAATCGGCCGGTGCTCCGGAGCTGCGGTAATCGGCCGGCGCTCCGGAGCTGCGGTAATTTCTAGGGATGTCATAGTCAGCGCCGTAACTATCTGCTAGTGGCTCCTGGCGAGGCTTGACATAATCGTATCCATCGGGAACAGCTTTGGAGGGAACAGCCTCGCGCAGATTCATGTAGTCACTGGGAACGGAGATAGGTTTGGGTGCGGTCGGAGGGGGCCCTGCAGACGTTACTCTAGTGACTTCAGCAAACTGCGGCGAAGGCTTGAACGAGCTCTCCGCGTACAAATCCTGCTTTTGGCTTCGGCCTCGGCTGTCCGTGATGTAATTTCGGGGAGCAGCAGGACGCGGTGGACCATCCGCCGGCTGACCAGGGCTCTAAGCAAACAAACAAACAAACAAACAATGTCAACAACAAGACAAAACACAGAACGTCAAGCCACTATGACACGAACAGGCGCTTCAGTATCTTCCCATCGGTTACAACAACATTGCAGGAAGCAGCACGTCTTAATGCTATCAACTAACCTTGGCAGTAACCTTCTGCTCAAACTTGCTCATTCGCTCTTGCAAGCTCAGCACTTTGCTCGGTACTTGATCCTCTTCAGGAGGCGGCGGAGTAGGCATTACAGACTCTCGCTTCGGCGGTTCCCGGTACTCCTTTGGCGGTTCCCGGTACTCCTTCGGAGGTTCCCGGTACTCCTTTGGAGGTTCCCGGTACTCCTTTGGAGGTTCTCGGTACTCCTTTGGCGGTTCTCGGTACTCTTTCGGCGGTTCTCGGTACTCTTTCGGCGGTTCCCGGTACTCCTTTGGCGGTTCTCGGTACTCCTTCGGAGCTTCGCGCCTTTCGATTGCAGGCTCCCGGAATTGCGGTCGGTCGCGAGAAGGCTCTTTATACGGAGGTTGCTCACGACCCCCCTCTCGATACGGAGGTTGATCGCGAGCAGGCTCCTTGTAAGGAGATGGTTCCCGGGGTGGAGGCGACGTTTCCATTCGGGATTCACGATATGGTGGCATTTCTCGAGGAGTCTCCTTTGCTTGGGGTACATCCCAACCATTAAGGTCCTGTTATTTAAAAATGACGTGCGCACATAGCAAAACGAATATCCACAAACGTTAAAGCAACCGATCAGGCCAAAAAAAAAAACATACGAGGAGGCAAGAAATTGAAGGGGAAAAAATAACGCGTAACTTGAAAAATGTAGGCACGGAGCACCATTTGAAACATCAACACCTTCTAGCCTTTTTGACAGGCATAGCTTATCTTGGCATGGGCCTACCTCTCTCATCGCCAGGTTCTCGTCAAGATCTACTCTTCGCAACGATTTCCGTTTGTCGCCTGCTTTTTCTTCATCTCGTATCTCCGACGGAAACACCCTAAAATGATTGCCGAGAAGTAAAGACGGCGCTTGTTGATTGCAATTCTAGAGCAGACTCGCAGAGATTCTAACTAAGGAGCCTTTCCAAACTGAGAAACGCTGCAGATCACGAACCTGACCGCATTGACAGGCTTCTGCTTGGTTGAAGGTGAGTCAGGTATTGGCTTTGGCAGACTGTAGTTAGGATCCTTGAGTGCCGGAACGTCTTCATCATCATCATCGGTGTAGGCTGGAGCAGGTTCGGCAGACCGCTTCTACAATGCCACATACGCAAAAACGAGCTTCAACGCATGAGCAAGATCATACCACTCGCTAAAGCGACAAGCTAGGACAAAACGATAACACAACCTTGTTCCTTTACGACCGAGTACAGCAATTAAGTTTATATAAGCAACTAAACCTCCCCGCATTACCGGGCAAAACGGTAACTTTCCAGCCTACAAGGATATTCTTGCCAAACCATGCCATCTTGGGCTGGTATTCCAAGAGCTCCCCATAGCGATTGAAAACCCGGGTATATTTACGTTTGCCTTTAGGTAGAGCAAAACAATGTTTTTCACAAACAATACAGGTTAAACTTTCAGTTTTGGCTACTGACGGACAAATATACTTTCCACAAACAATACATGTTTTAAGTTTCAGTTTTGGCTACTGACGGATAGAGGCTTACCATAGGGGGATCCTCAGGCTTAAACGGTGGGGGCGCGTCAGTGTCATCATCGGCCTCACCATCGGCCGGCTTTTCTTTACGTCGCCGGCCCTCTTTGTGCTCCCTGAAACAAAGGAGTTTGCAAACTTCATGCGCAACTATTCGCGATCCCTAACATTGCCGAAAAATCATAGAGCGCGCATGAAAAGTCGTAACGGAGCTCGGCCTTCGCATAAAACAGGAAAAACGCATACGAAAGCGCATACGATGAACGCTCGTAACGAAGCTCGGCTTCGCATGAAACAGGGAAAAAAAAGCGAGGCAAAACGACGACCATCAGAAGGATATAAAGTGAGAAAAGCATCCAAACAGAGGCAACTACACACCCGCCTCCGCTGGATGACTCTCGCTTTCTTTCGCGTGAAGATTCTCTCTTCTTTTTATCAGTCCGCTCGCGGTCGCTGCGATGCTCCCGCCTTCCAGAGCGCTCTTTCTTCTCCACAGGTTCGCTTTGCTGCGCTTCTACGCTCTTCGCCACGACAGGAGGCTCTCGCGGCAAAAACGAAGGCGCCTTATCCACAGGCGAAGAAGGTTCCGAGCTAAACACCAAGACTTAAACTTCAGCCATGAGAAGCGAATCATCCCGGAATCAGACTGTCTGTCTGTCTGTCTTTTTGCCTGGCTGTCTGTATGTGTGTATGTATGTATGTATGTACGTACGTATGTATGTATGTATGTATGTATGTATGTATGTATGTATGTATGTATGTAT
>QQSS02010234.1:0-19743 GCA_003687565.2 Craspedacusta sowerbii | reverse complement strand
TATATATATATATATATATATACATATATATATATATACATATATATATATATATATATATATATATATATATATATGTATATGTATATGTATATGTGTGTGTGTGTGTATGTTTGAGTGCGTTCGTGTACTACAGTGCCTTTGTGAATGGGTATTAGACATTTTAAGGGAACGGAAGGTTGTGTCGGGTTTGCAGTATACTCACAAATCATGTCCACATAAAAGAACCCTTTTAAACAAGAACCAGAACAGTTCATTGCTTCCGTGCCTATGTTTTCAGAGCCAACCAGCAACTCACCAATCGTCGTACGTGGGATCATTTTCGATTAGCCCTAAACAGGATGAAGTTGTAAATTATGCGAGAACATTATGTTGCCATGCTTACTGACCAGGATTCAAGGGTACTTGCAAACATTAAGCATGTATGTTATTCTGTTACATGTGTAGAACAATCTATTGACTTTTACCCCGGCAGTCGTCCTTTCTGTACAACTAATCAGGCAATCTCACACGCAGAAAGATTAATCTACCTTCATCCTCGTCATTTTCTTCAATCCACTCCCATCGAGCGTAAACAACTGCCAAGCACACGATGACAAGTGTGAAAGAAATCGAAAGCTTCATTTTTCTTTGATGTCTGTTGTGTCACACGTACCTAAATGATATAACATATTTGAAAGGACCTTGGCTGTAAAAAAAAGTCTACATGACTTATGGTTAAAGGAAACCTGCTTCCAAAGGATCCTTTGCATAAACGTTAACTTTATTCACTCAAATATCCATACAAAGAGAGTATGGTAACAACATTTATTTTTAGTCATTAAGCTATTCATGTACGCCACTACTGCACTACATTTATGTAGTAAATCAAGCGTTCTTAGGCTTTCCGATATTCTCTTGTATTCCTTCAAGGCAAAGACATTTCATTTATTCAAAGCTCTGCTATCTCATGTAAATCGCTCATCAAACTACCTTGTTATTCGGTTGGAGTTCAGTGGATCCGCTTCGAACTTGTACTTCGACTAAAAACCTAGGATTGGCTGCTTGCAACTTTATGTCACAAGACTACGCCTTTTCACGCTAAGATAGCGGTTGGTCGTGAATGCATTATTTTCAAAGCTCTATTGAATAATCAAGAGAATGTCTTTCAGGTTCTTCCATAGTGGCTTACGAACATGCCTCGTTAGCAGAGCGGGGATTAGACCCGGTTCAACGAAGCTGTGATCCAACGGTCGCATTCCGCTGCAAGTTATGCTCGGGTGACCGATTCCGTAAGCCAAGCACATCGGATGTCGGATTAAGATCTGCAAGGGTGCGCCCTAGAGGGCATGCCTGAATGATTTTCTGGAATCTCATGCTGAACGTGTAAATGTTCAGTCATCATGCTAAGTTTAGCATGCGGGCTATAAATTCTCAAAGGGGGTTTGTTTCTCGATATTGCCTTGAGAGGAAACCTATTTCAACTTAAGCCTTCCGTTGACCTAAAGACCATGTCAGTTCATTCAAATGTTGTTCAGCACAGAGATCTGAACGTAACTGTGGCATATTTTCTTACTAATTAGCTATCAAATCTCCCCTATGTATGAAAACTAGCATTGCCACACTACCCGGTCACAAGGCCTGGTAAGATTATCAACAAATTTGAGTTCCGACCGAAAACTTTAGCACCAGCTCTGCCAAAAAATTACCTTGGAACCGTATCTAAAGCATTTTGAAGTCTAGAAGTAGGAAAAATTTCAAACATCACCGGCACTAAGAAGCTTAACAAAAACAAAAACGGAAACCTCCCATTTATGATATCCGACGCAAAGTATAAGACCAAATAAATGCATTTAGAGAGGTTCAGCTTAAGTAGACGTTCGCGATAGGTTATGTCGCAAAGTAGATCCGGTTCGAGAGAGAAGGCCAGTGGTTTTGACTGTAGATCTTGTTTTTGTACTCTGATTTGACATATTTCAAACTCAAATTTATACTGCTTTGCTACATAATTCCATCACGGTTATACAAAGAATTGATCATAAAAAGTAATAAGTAGGAGAACGCCCAAACCCACACATAATTAAATAACATACTGGATAAAGACAATCATCGCGAACTCAGTTTGTCGCAAAGTAGATCCGGTTCGAGAGAGAAGGCCAGTGGTTTTGACTGTAGATCTTGTTTTTGTACGCTGATTTGACATATTTCAAACTCAAATTTATACTGTTTTGCTACATAATTCAATTACGGTTATACGAAGAATTGATCATAAAAAGTAATAAGTAGGAGAACGCCCAAAACCCACACACTTAAATAACAAACTGTATAAAGAAAATGATCGTAAACTGTAATAAGCGCGCCACACCTAAAAGAGATAAGCACCACGTGACGCACAACGGTCGACACAAACATGGTAACCGACTACAATTTAAATACCAATAAAGACACGCCCATACCATAAGTACAAGATTAGCAACAAGGTATAGCGTCAATACCTATTCGGAAGCTGCCAAGTTTACCGCATTCTTCAAACTATTAAAGCTAGTATTTAAACCCCAGCAAAGCTCCAGCTTTTAAAACCAAATTCTGGAAGGACCGTTGGCTTTAGCATTTGCGTGGAGAAATGGCCCAAGCGGACGTCAAAAATGTTACTAATGTCAACGTTCTATATATGCTGTTGGCGCAATAAGACGTAGAACTACCCAGACTCTCGCTCCTACACTTGTAAGGGAGAAAAGCTGATGCAGAAATTTACCTAAAAAAAGAGAGAATAGTGAAACCACTCACTTCCTCTCAACTTGGCTCGTGCCGCAAAGGCTCTTCTTTGCGTCACTATTTACAGTGACAAAGACAAATGTCTAGAATTTGACCCCCCCCCCCCCAACCTTAATCTGAGATGACAGATTTCGTCCTGATTTCATCGCTGTAAAGGAAAATGAAGTCTTCGTCATGGAGCTCACTGCTATGTTTGAGCCCAATTTGCCGAAAAGCACTGCGCGGAAACAACAATGATACTAGCCACTCTTCGATGAAATATCCAAAGCAAGGTTGGTACACTTCTTAAACTCGTCAATGGGCGCTGCTGGAATCATCGGCAAAGATGCGGGAAACATTTTCGAATGGATGAAGAACATAGGATTCAGTCAAACTGCGTTGGACTACCTCATTCAAAAACAATCAACATTTGTATCCGCACCACGTACTGCCTCTTCTGCTTCAGATACAAGCTTTGGGAAGCCCAGAAACTTATGACTTGGTAGCACATATGTCGTCTGATTTGCCATGCCTGCTTTGACAGTGGCAAACCAGCTGTATACGTGCGAACGAATTCTGTAGTTGTGAGCACTCAAGATAATAAATCGCGATGCTTGAAACATTATCATTATTATTATTAATAATAATAATATTATTATCATTATTTATATTTTTATTGTTATGGCCGCTTTGCCGAGTGAATAACGCGCTTGTTTTGCAAGCGAGACCTTCAAGAGCGCCGCAA
Organism: Craspedacusta sowerbii; assembly: GCA_003687565.2. Taxonomy (NCBI): domain Eukaryota; kingdom Metazoa; phylum Cnidaria; class Hydrozoa; order Limnomedusae; family Olindiidae; genus Craspedacusta; species Craspedacusta sowerbii. The sequence goes on along the minus strand of QQSS02010234.1, from coordinate 16,265 downwards.
GTTCGAACCCTGGTACGGCCTTCTTTGCCTTCGCTCACTCAGGCATACATTACCTCGGGGTAGTTGGAATGTTTGAAAGTACTGAGACCGATGTTCAAGAGGACATCATCCGAGACACCAGGCTTAAAATAGAGAATGGTCCCCGAGATCTACCGAGTGCGCCGTAATAAATAGTTAATATTACCATTATTTTGACTCACTCTACTCTCCATTCGAACGCACTTTATCGAGCTTTAATGTTTAAAAAAAAAATGCTTTTAAACTATTGATGAGAGTTGATTCGTTGATTGATGGATGACTTTATACGGACTATTACGAGTATTGCAGTTGTTGCTTTCACACTTGCTTTCGCTGGTAGTGCTTTTGGCAATTCTCGAAGTTTTGCATCAGCAACAGGTCCCAATCAACACCCGTGGAGTTGCAAAGTCAAGCTCTGCACGGATGCACCCCCTTCAGAGTTCACTAAATCGCGTTGAATAAGAATTTATTGGTCAGAGCGCTTAGTTCGTCAAAAAGTGTATCTTTGGGAAGGAATGTTATGGTGCACGCGACATCAAGGAGCATCAGCTTTTTTAGCAGAGCTATAAGCAAGTTCGAAATACCACTAACTCAAGACATCAATGAGTTGTCCGATTCTGAAGACAAGGGTTTGCTTGTGGTAGAAGTTGATCGCCAAGTTGAACATTTGAAATTCCGAAAACGCCCTCTGTGCCGCACGTTCCAACAACCAACCTGGTGAGTCAGTCAGAAAATACAATTACCATGTAATGTATGAAGATATTCAATGATACTCCATGAAAAGACCCACATGGTATTCTGGGAGTTCCATGCCATACCAGCAGAAATAATTGTTTGTGGACTATTTACTACTCTCCGAGTATTAAAACGTTGCTTTAATATTGCTTAGGTTTGTGTTTTTTTTTTTTACTGGCGAATAAATTTCGAAAAGAAAGAAGTTTGAAATAGCAAAATCCAAAAGCTCAAACAGGAAGCAATGCTCGGGAAGATGAGTGAGACATGGCCGACACGTAGTGATATGCGGGCCATTCTTGTAATAATTTTCAATCCTTGCTGTACAAAGCAGCTCAGAGAATCAGCGATATAGTCTATAACCAGGGACATCGGAAACGTATCATGCAAATGTCAAGAACCATTTTGAAAAAAAAAAACAACCAAAAAAAAAAAAGCAATCACCTGAAACTTCATTATTTGTAACTCGATCAACGCGCACTTGGCATTCCTATCAAGAGAGTGCCAATTTCGAAACACTAGCTGTAGTATATAAAATGATTGGCAGTGAAAGTACACCAACGTCGTAATCATTGTTATTGATACTGTTTATTATTACTACTTTTATTGTTGCAAAATATTTATACACTAGGCCTATATGTATATTCATATATTCAAAACTAGAAATATTTCTGGCATTTATCAAAAAATAGATCTACAGCCGTATTTAATTTCGCAAAAAAATTTAAAGTTTCAGAAAGCCAAAAAAAAAAAAAGATGCTAAGCGAGTCATGTTTCTATTTGATGTGAACATTGTTGAACTTCCTTTATTATCAGCTAGTTTTCTGCATCAAGATGGATTACTGGGATGTTCAGTACCTTGCTGCTTTGAGATCTGTCGTAGCCATGACTTCCAAAGTGGCAGTCAAACAGAGTCAGATTATGTAAAACAAGATTATCGTTTCTTTGCGGTAACATACGTATGTTGGAGTACTCCAGCCACTGAAACTTCAGCGTTAGTTGTTAGCATCTCATGACCGAGACAAAATAAGGGTAAATGTTCACCTGAACGATATGAATGCGAAGAGAGTTGGAATGCATTTTGCGCCTGGCAGATTTGCTGGGTTGATTGAGTAAAACCTTAGTAGCTGCGTTCTGTTGTGCCGGCAAAATGCGAAGCTGAATCTACCTCAATTAGGCCCTGCGACTGATGTCGAGTATTCAACATTACGCATTACTGAATCGACAAGCTCCCATCAGCATGACCTGTAGGAGACGAAAACATTGGTAGCCCAACCAGTTGCCGCATCTTCGCCTGATGTCAAGGTTTTTGCGCTTAAAAAAGAATTTGTTTGCATAAGCAACAAGCCCTGGACTGGCAAAGCGGTTCCAGTCCAAAATCGTGACGCATGAAATGGTGACAATGCCGGTCGTTTTAGAAGCTACCAACATTTATTTATGCCTACATAATCCGCCAATATTTGTATTTCCACTGTATAAGCTGTCCTGTAGCTTTGAAACAGCTAAGTTTACGGAGAATGTGTGTAAATACCGAGATGTTCTATTCAAGAGGACGGGAATTTTTGAGGTCGAAAACAGTAATCCCAAGTACACGTGCACGTGACGTCATAACCTAATGCGTGCCAAGGGCACTCACGTGCGCACGAAGAGCGTCACGCAAAATGGTGAGCCATATGCCCATGTCGTCAAAATTTTGTGATCATGGTTCCCTTGGTTTGGAAAGCGCGCTTACATCGAAGCCATGGAGGCAGGACCCGATATCGTATGTGATTCTTGCGCGGTCTTCGGCTGCGCTTCAAGTAAAGATAACAAGGAATGCGTCGACGTCAAGGACATTCTGTATCTTGGATTGTCAGCTCTGCAACACAGGTAGAGGTTTATTTGCAAAAATTTCGGAATTATGGTCTCTCGATGAAGAGCAATTGTGTAAAAATCGCACAATAGATGTTACGATGTCGAACTTTTGCTGTCTGATTTGATGCTGTCCAATATCTGAGTTGCTAGCCATGTGCTCGCTATTATTTTTGGTTGTTGTTTTTTTTTTTGGCTTGAGAGGTTTATTTGGAAACATTTTGGAGATTTGTTTGAAGTGTCATGGAATTGCGATGCAATAATAATAATGATAGTGTATGTCGCACGCCTTGCCTAGGAAAATTAAAGTTGCTGAATTTAATGCTGTGACAGTAAGCACTGAGAGCTAACGGTCAAATCTGCACTTGGTTTGCTTTCATTACAAGGTTGCTAGTTAGGTTAGCATGTAGTGTGTGGTTTTGAAACCGAAGTCAAACGAAAATCCGGCCATAATAATATGGCAAGTCATTGAATGCATTAGCTAGGTGTGCTAAGTAATTCAAGTTGTAGAAGGATGTATTGGAACCTCTGCTCAGTAGATTTTGCTATTAACAGATGGATATGATATTTATTTGATATTCTTTTTAGTTTTCCATTTTCCACAGAATATAGTTGGTTGATGGGGCTCTTCTATCATCATGCGTTTAAGTGCCTTCATATGCAACGACATGCTGCAGATTTTGTGCATGCTGATTATAACAAATGGCTGCAAACACAAAAGCAAAGTCCTTATTTCTCTACACAATATGCAACCTTGTGTACCAGCAAATATTGCCATCGTATCCAATAGCAATTTGTTCTATTAAACAGCTCTGATAAGGTAGAAGATTGTAAGAAATTTTGGATTTAGGGCTTCCTTGAAATCTTGTAAGTTTGGAAAACGAACTAAACGATACACCTCAAGATGTTCGTTGTGGATCAGTTTACAAGATCTACAAGAGATACGAAGGGTAGCGAAACCCACAGAACCCTGCTACTAATTAGTGTCAGAAGTGAAATTCCTGTGAAATTATTGTTTAATTGTATTAGCTGTGGCTTTTTTAGTGGCTTTTTCCACATTCTCTAATTTTTTTGGCCTCTGATAAAATTTGACAGACTCTCGATCTTGAAATTTTGTTTGCTGTCACCCAGCTAACGGCAGATGAGTCTGTGTTGGTCTCATTAATTATTGCATTAGCATGCCTGAAATCAAACCTGACATGTTCTATTTGTTAGCAAATTTCTTCCATTTTAGTAATGCATGATTTCATGAAAACTTCATTTGTTTTATCCCCTTTCTGAAACTTGTGGATTTGAGCCTTAACACCCTTTTTCTGATTTAAATAATGCTCAGTGATTGGCTTGGTTTCAGTTAACTGAAATTACATTCAAGGCAGCTAATTTTTTAATTATCTTTAATAGGATCCCACTGTTTTGGTAGTAGAAAGGTTTTGTTGTAGCCAGTATAGTCAGACGGCAACATTCTGTTGTGCTGATTTTAGTTATCCATTACATGCAGTCTGTTCTTCTGCGCTACTGAGGGCAGTTAGTAAAGATATGCATGAAAAAGCTATCCCACGGTTTTCTCTTACCTTGGTCAGTTGCCATTCCTCAGTAATCTTTGTTTCCATGGATTAACATAAATCAGCGAGTAGTATAGTTATATTGTAAGTAGTCATTATGATAAAATTTTTAGGGAAAGATATGAGAAGAAGAGGCGTGATGCCCTTATGCAAATATGGGTGCATGTTTGCAGAAGGACCGTCTTCATGGGATGATAATGCGATCTGGAAAATCAGCAACTAGATAACTATTAGAGTTGGAACTGTGTCAATGAAGTAATAATGAAGATCATGTTTATGCAGCATAAAAATCGCATGGTCTTTGTGCATTGTTAGGTCCTGTAAAAGTTTGCTAGCATTGTTTACGATTTCTTTTTTTTTTTCTTTTTTTTTTTTGAAATAGAAATGCACATTTCACGACATTTCACGTTTGAATAGCAAGATGCCTTGTTTAAATGTTTTTTTTTTCGCTATGTAGTGTGCTACTTTGCTTCTTTCTTCGTGTGTCTTTGTTTGTTTGTCTCCGTGTGTGCGTGTATGCGTTTGTATTTACGGCCGGTCCGTTTCATAAATCGTGCACAATCGTGGCTGCGCCTGGGATTTGCAAAGATAAACGCTGACTATGTATGGAATTGTATCTTGCATCTGAAGTATTGTCTTCGGTTGCTTTCTTTTAGAGGTCAAGAAAGTTCTGGCATGGTCTTGTTCAATGGTCATCGAATGTTGGTTAAAAAGGGCATGGGTCTGGTGGGAAACGTGTTCGCAGAAATGCCTTCGGACTTCACTGGACACATGGGTTTGGGACATAACCGCTATTCCACGGCCGGGGACTCTAGCCTTCTTCATTGCCAGCCGTTTGTTGTCCACACCATCCATGGTCAAATAGCGCTTGCCCATAACGGAGAGCTTGTCAACGCCCGGCAGTTGCGTAGCGTCTTGCTGAAGAAAGGCGTTGGCCTGTCGTCAGAATCCGACAGCGAACTCATGACGCAGTTGTTGGTCTGCGAACCGCCGTGTGGCGAGCCAAACGGCCCGGACTGGTCGGCCCGAATCGCCAGTCTGATGTCGCTCGCTCAGTGCTCGTACTCTTGTATAGTCATGACCGCACAAGGGGAACTCTATGCTTTCCGCGACCCGTTTGGGAACCGACCGCTTTGTTTAGGCGAGTTCGCTGTGAATCCTCCTGGGAAGCTTGAAAGCCCACTTGACAGCCCCGATGAGGTGATCCCGAAAAAACGCAAGGGAGAAAATCGAGTGTTTATCGTTTCTTCGGAGTCGTGCGCGTTCGCCTCTATTGGTGCCGAGAAAATACGCGATGTTCTTCCTGGGGAGATCGTAAAAGTTACAGAGAGCGGATTCCAAACTGTCGGCCTGATACCGCGTGAAGATGGTAAGTTGCCAGCCTTTTGCATATTCGAATATGTCTACTTTGCTCGGGCGGACTCGGTTATCCAGGGCAACCTGGTGCACGCTGCGCGTCGTCAGTGTGGGCGACAACTGGCAATCGAGGCGCCGGTTTTTGCCGACGTCGTCAGCACGATTCCAGACTCGGCCAGTCCGGCAGCCATGGGTTTCTCGGAGATCTCCGGCATTCCGTACAACGAAGTTGTCGTCAAGAACAGGTACACTGGTCGTACCTTCATCCAGCCAAGCGACTTCCTCAGGAAGCGCGCCATTGTGAAGAAGTTTGGGCCGCTTACTAAAAACATCGCTGGCAAGAGGGTTGTGATCATCGACGACTCGATCGTGCGAGGAAACACGATGCCGTATATTGTCGACTTGCTCAGGACCGCTGGCGCTACAGAGGTAGGCTTCCCTGTATTGGGTCAGTTTTAATCAGTTTATACTTCACGGACCGTGTGTTGCCCACTCGCCCTCTCTTTGCCGCTTTATCTAGCCTCCATTGGGTTTACAGCTTTTGGTTTGTTGATCTTCAAATAGTTGATTGCGAGGTTCGTTTCCATGGCATTTACTTTGGTTGCACGTGTGGGCGTTGCTGCATGGAGAGTGGTTTCTCTTTTCGCGTTTGCTTCGGCCTCATTACTGTTATGCAGTCGCGTTTTCACGGTGATGCCTTGCGTAGGTACATTTGAGGATAGCATCACCACCGCTGAAGCACCCGTGCTTTATGGGAATCAACATTCCGACGAAGGACGAGCTTATAGCCAGTCACTATGCCGCTGACGAGCTTGCAACAAAGTTCAAAGCAGACAGTCTTGTTTACTTATCTGTTGATGGGCTGAAAAAAGCTATCGAAAGTGGAATAATCGAGAAAGACAAGACAAATGTGGGACATTGCACTGCCTGCCTAACGGGAGAGTATCCAGTTGCATTAGATTGGTAGTGGCTAACTATAAGAGCGTTCGTCGACAGGTTAATTGTATTTGATGCGTTGGTTTAGAGCAGGCCCTGGTTGGCTGCTGCTTTTTGGAGTTATTTATTAAAGTTTGATTTTGTTATGAGCTGGATTTTTCTTGTTTAAGATGCGGTTTACAGTAAAGTTTATATTAAATTTGCCATGACTTTCTAGTGATTCGGTTTCTGTATCAATTGGAGCTGTGCTCTCCCAGCATTTGTGTGCGTGTGTGTGTATGTGTGTGTGTGTGTTTGTGTGTGTTACGCGAGGCGTAAGCCAGCTGCGACTTCGTGGGCAGTTCCGAAAGATTTGTCACGGATTCGTTTCCAAGATGCAATGAGACTATATTGACAGAGTAGTTGTGGAACGTATTCGAGGAAGTTTGAAGCAAGGAGTTTTCTAGAACAGCTCTTAGACTTCAGTGGCTTAATGCATCTTCCTTTTTCGCGTTTGTATCGGAAACAAGAGTCCGGAAAGTACAACAGCGCATCCTTTATATTTACCTCGCGTAAAATTTATGCGCGCATGCGAACCCATAAGCTAGTAATGCCAGTGTAATCTGCTTTAAAACGACATGTAATAGTAATGCCCAAATACGGCGAATTCACTGTTTCTCCTAAGCTCCATTACGCTTTACGAAATAGTTTCAAAAGTTAAGATCTTTCGCATGATTTGCAAAACGTTGCTAGAACCAGCTAAGATATTGGTATCACTGGAGGCCTGGGGGCTTCCAAATAACTCAGCTCTCAATCTATATGCAAAGAAGGGCAGGATTCTGAGGTATGTCTTAAAACATCTTCAACGTCTAGTTTCTATAAATTTTTTACTAAGTTGGAAGCTACGAGATGATTGGGGTAACCAGAGAACGGATGTATCGCTTACACTTCCGAGGATAAAACCGTATCAGAAAGCCCACGTTCGTAAAACCTAGCAATCAAAGTGGTTGCGGAACGCAAGCGTGGATGACACATACCAATAAGCTACCACGAGCGCTACAATGCTCGTTTCTACATTCACGTAAAAGGAATGTTTATCATCGACTAGCTGCTAAATAAAAACCACGAAGGCGAACAGGCTTGCTGCAGGCACTGGCGTTAAAGCCTTTGAAATACGGGATTCAAAAGTGCAGAAAGCCACTCGCAATCTCACTCACAACAGGAGGAATAGCATTCTTTACCTCCTGTTGCGTATGCACGAAACGGCCCTCGAACACGATAAGCACTCCCACTGTGCCGAAGTTCCTCCTGCACAGCGAGATGTCTGCATCGCGAGCGTTGAACTAAGTCCTACCTCGTTAATCAAGATGCCTACACGATACCACCCTTCTAACAAGAGAGGCATTCCAACTTCGCCGAATTTTCGAAGACCTTCCTAGACGCATGTATAGCTGGCTATTCAACTGGACGAAACTTGTCCTTACACCACATTTGTAGAAGTCCTAATCGCGCTAATCAAGGGGCACGAACGAAAACATCCTTAAAACCCTAGAATCACTCCAACCTCACGGAATTTTCGGAGCCCTTCGTGGACGCCTGCATTGAACTGGACCAAGTTTGTTCTAACAAAACATTTTAATAGCCCTTACCGCGTTGGCCAAAGTTGGTCGGATATATGCTTAACATGAAGCGCTTTTCAATATCGAGCTCGTGCACAAGAAAGCAAATACGCAGCAAAGTTCAGGACGGCTCTGCCGCATTTTCAACGTAAACGCCGCACAACAAATTGTTCTTTGGCGAACACGTCTGAGGTACCATCGTTCTCATGGATGTCAAATAGCCCATTGCTCGCGCATGCTCCGTTCGGTCCAGATCAACCAGGCCCATGCAGATCTTGCTTTGCCGTGCCTCGTCGGATTCGAAGTCCGTGTACGAAAGGTCAGCGCCGCGAGCAAGATGGAGGTAGTCGTCGGTATCGAGAACCGACGACAACAGTCGGCTTGACGGGTACGACAAGCCGGAAACACGAGTTTGGACGCCTCCATAGCAGCATGGACAGATAACGAACGCCGCACTGGAATCGGGGTACAAAAACAGTTTTAAAAACGTGTATATGGCAAACCAACTAAGCAAGTACAAGAACACATAAGACGCTTCCAAAAGCTTTCGGCATTATCTTGGCGCACATTTCATCGACGAATGCAGAGATTGAAATCAAGTTATAAAGGATATAACAACGATACTGCGTATTCACCCTCCTGCAAACCGGTATCCCAATGAAAACAAACAAAGATTTTATAGGTGTTGCTGTTATTGTTTTAGTTGCTTTTGCTGTAGTTGTAGTTGTAGTTGCAGTTGTAGTTGTAGTTTGTTGTTGTTGTTGTTTTTGTTGTTGTTGTTGTTGTTGTTGTTGTTGTTGTCGTTGCGGCTGATTGTGTTTCTATTTGGCCTGGATCCCTGAGGCAAACAAGCCATGTCAAAGAAAATACGACTTAAGACCACATGTCGAATTTTGGGGCTAATTAACGTTAAATCAAACTAATACGATTATCTAATTCAATTAAAGATAGAAAATTTGAACTCGGACAGGTACTGGCAGCTCAAACAGGGCAGACGAAAAACATGATTGCCAAAGATTGAAAACAAAAAGAACACTCAATGCCAGCCATACCGATTTCGAATGCAGGACCTAAGCACAAGGTCCGTAGCAGATCCACAGGCGTGCAAGGTAATACCAACGTCGAAACTCAAAGACAGGTAATCAAGGTTTGAGAGAAGAATGGAGACGTTTTTCAGACCAAGCGACTGTATTCTTCGTCTTGCTCTTTCAATCGACTCCTCCTTGTTCTCGACTAAAACCACCTAAATGACAACAGAGCTGACACGCTAAAAAAAAAAAACAATAGACCTTCACCTTCATTCCTACAGAAGTATTAGGGTCCACATTAAAGAGCTAGTATTGTACAAGATAAACCGTTAAGTTCATTGACAGCATGCTTTGTTAGAGGATGAAGCAGAGTTGCAAAGGTTCTCGCATGAAATAGACTTGTATCTGTAACAGGGTAACCCCTGCACCACCATTCGTGACACTTTGACACTTGCCAACCTTCGCACATCTGGAGAATGGCCAGCCGAGGCAAAGCGAAAAACATAACAGACAACCTAAATCTCGCCAGGGAGTCACGAAGAACAATAAAAAACATATACATATATATTTGGAAATATCACGATTTTCATCATCAAGGCTTTAACGGTGTGTTACACCGTCCAGATTTCGATGACAGCCAAGGAGAACTTTGCTTCTTCAAATTTCCACGGAGTGCAGCTGCGTAGCAGAATACAGTAGCTGTGCTGCCTTACAAAGTAGGTTGGGGGACGGGGGGGGGGGGGAGGGAAAGTCTTGGGTACACTCCCTCTTTTATAATGGCGACTAAAGGTTAAACATAAGTAGCAGCGAACAGTCAACAAAAACTAATGCTCCGAAACTACTTAAATACTCTAACATAGAGTGTAAATATAGTCCGATCAATCAGGACGCAGATGGAGTAAGAAACGTCATCTCGCTTCAGAAAGTCTTGAGCATGCTCACAATCTCCTAAACGCCAAAAACACTCAGCATTCTATTTCATTATACTCTAAAGACCTCAGCAAGACTTCAGTGGACTTCAGACTTCAGCAACAATAGGAAACAAGAAAACAGGGAAAAACCCCGACAAGCAGCACAGTTACATCAGCACGCAAGGCTTTCCCCTGGTTTCTTAATTTTTGTTGACTTGTCGAGGTTCGCTTTGTCGGCACTGTCGAAGACGCTGTAAAGAAACTCAGAGCAGAGAGGGAGAACTCAAAACTGCTACAACTAGTTTTTACCTTAACCTTACCTTACCTATACTAAATAATATTACAAGAGTTTATATACAGTTCGAGGAGGAAGTCGTTATTTACATACTGTCCAATGGCGGAGCAGGGAGTTCTGTTGAGGGGTTTCCCTGCTCCCCTCCTCCTCGTTGACCCAGCTCGAGTGGGTTCCAGGCGCTTCCTCCAGCTTGACCCAGCTCGAGTTGGGCCCAGGCGCTTCCGCCTTGTCTGCCATCATGGGCATTCCATGACATGACTGGCGTCTCTCCGAGCTCAGCCGAATTCTCCGAGCTCAGTAGAGCATGATAGCATAGAATGCCATGAAAGCAGTGGAAACCCAAGCGCACTGTTACGTACCTTGCAATCGGGTCGGAGGTAAGCAACGACAATGCCAAGATGGCCACCGCCAGAACAAAAATCAACAACAGTGGCATTGGGCGGAGTAACTTCTGAGATGCACGATAACATATTTTCGATCTGCTGGCGCTTTCGCAGAGCTCGGTCAGGCTTCAGCTCACCTCAATCAGCAAGCATACACAAATGATTATAATAATTACATTATAAGTATAACTAGATCAAACGGACAAACGACTCGAAATCGGAACCTGGCGAAGATCGATGCAAACTCTTGACCTAAACAACGAGCCAGCGTTAAGGGTGCGATTCGGTATTGCCAGATGCTAAAAACCAAGCATCGAAATCATTTTAGAAATTAATATATGCTAAGCATCGACAAGGCGATGTTTAGCGTATACTAATTTCTAAATCATAAAATCTTACCAATAGCACAAACGGCAAAAATTAGAAATAGAACAAACCAAACAGCAAATCCATCTCCTTGAGACTGGAAATCAAACTTGTATTTACCCGATCACTTCATGACATATTATAACTACCTTCATCAAAGGCTGCATAAACGAACGCGAAACCTCAACAGACCTTCAGACGGATCAACAGCCGACGGCATTTCATCCCAATTAACAGCTGCCGGTTCTTGCTCCCAGCTGCTGTAAGAAGCAACGATTGACCTTTCGTGCAAGACTTGAAGTATCCTCGGGACAGTCTTCGACAGAGCAAACAAATTGTTGTTGACCTTACTCGGTGGTTCCGTATGAGACACTACGAATGCAAACAAGGAATGTCCTTGACCAAGAGCAACGCATATTCTGTCAACAGGTCATCCATATAGCAAGAGAAGAGCAAGAATGGCAAATAACAACATATACTTTCTAACGACTAACAAGCCGTTCTTCCGAAACAACAGCCAACAAACTATAAGCCATCGCAATGAAACTCTCAATCGATTACTGAAAGTAGTTAAATCTAAGCTGATAAAGAGGTTCGCTGACATTTAAGCCGATCATTTGTTGACGGTTTAACACGGTCTCTCACGGAGCACCTTAAGCAAGCGCCTAAGGGTTTCTGCACAGAAACATGTGCGCACCTAAAGCTAGTACCGCTGTTCTAAATGCTTCAGATGCGGTACGCGGCAAAAAAATATACGTACAGGTTTCACTTCTGAGATGAGAAAAAATCGAAAGGAAACGGGCTTCACAAGTTGCTGCCGAGCAACGAGCGTAATAGTGAGGATCATTTAAGAGGGGTCTTGCTTCATGGCTATTGTTAATTCAAAACAGGAAATCACCGCCATGATCCACACCACTTACTGAAAGGCTTTTCCACTGTATAAACCGATTTTTAAAAAACACTCCACGAGGCACTTTCACTCGTTGAGTACTTTACGAACACCTGCCTGTATTTATGCAGCCTGCAGACCAACTAAGATAGAAGAAGACTAAACTGTCAAAAACTCACCATGCAGTAAACTCTCATGACCAGATCTGCGTTCTAGCAGCAAAGGCTTTCCCATGCCGCAACGACACCGACACGAGCGTGAAGCTGCCGCGCTCTGTGGCCATACCTTCATGGCTGCCTCCATCATCCCAGGCTTCAGTAAGCAGCGTGCCATCCACGCGCAAGTTTTTGGCAGCGCTTTGGTCAGCGCAGCAACGAACTGCTTGCAAGCCACCTACAAACACACCAGCCAAAAAGATCATATTCCTTAACCATTAAAGCACTAAGATCCCGTACCTAACACAGGAAATCTATGAAACGCATGCAGGGCCAAATAGAACATGACCTTCCGCAAACGAGCAACGACCGCAAACTGCCTTATATTTTGGTACACTCCTAAGCTACGCGGAACAGACGCCAACATAACTATGGGCTACGTCTCGAATCAGTTGGAGAACGAGAAGCCTCCGGCACAGCCGATAAATGTTCACGGGGCTTGACATGACATTACCGTCCAGAAACCACCTAGCTCAAGTTTTAGTAGAACCTCTTAGTAATGCGGACGAGGGGTCAACATCGTCAAGATGGGCTACGCCTGGAATCAGCTATAGAAAGGGAAGCCTGTGAGAGAGTATCCTGGACAGCTGATCTAGGCGAGCGAGGGCTTGAGGTTCGGATGCCCATTTAGGCCTTAGGGCGTATAGTTACGAGTGCAAAGTTTGGCGTCCACAAACGCACTAGTCATATAATGGTTGGCGAGCCAAACCAAGACTTTGCCAGGGTAAGCACATTAGCTAACCCAAATAATGATAACCTTGTGACGCAAAAGCAATCTGAATACGTCAATAACGGACGGGCGCACTGCACAGAATCCGAAGACGTGTATAAATATACCACTATGCAGAAATCTGACTTACCTCGCACACTAGGTCTAGAAGTCCAGCTAGAACCAGAATGTCGGCAACTGTCATCTGCAGCGCAACCAGGTACGGCCAAGCAATACCATCCGTCTCACCTATGGCAGCACCTGCATCCCTACAAAGGCTTTCGTTGTTTACGATTAGATTTTCTGGGTCGAATTCGGGGGTATGCGCTTCGTTCTTGACAGGGCAATCGGAGCACCATTTGGATTTTAAGGACTCAAGTATTTCCGCTAATCGTAATGGTGAGACATTCAAGTCCGAAGTATCTACTCCATCTTTTCCAGCATATTCTAGTCGTCTTTTGCCAACAAAATACTTTAAGGGATTAGGTACTTTCTTTTTAACGTCGAACTCATTCTCCAATTGATAAAAGCAATCTGGGAGTTGAATTAAGTTGCCGCCTTTTTGAAATTCTTCGCTCAGTAGCCGGATGCCATTTGGAAAGTCTCGCTCACAAAAACGGGTCCAAACACTAACCTACGACGATGTTCAAATAACAACAAGAAGTCCAGTGGTAAAATATAACATATCATCATCATTATCATCATCGATGACCACCACCTCTACCACCATCACCATCATCATCACCACCACCACCACCACCACCACCACCACCACCACCAACACCACCACCACCACCACCACCACCACCACCACCAACAACATCATCATCGCCACCATCATCAGCAAAAATTACTGCCATATCAACCTTTCTGCATTTGCCCGGGTTTTGCGGCTTCTCTTTATGAAGATCACTCTCATAAATCCCAATAACGTTCTTATATACGCAAGGTACAAGTCTTGCATCCTCTTATTTTTCTTTATTCAACCATCAATTGGCAACATCTCAACATCCAGACACCCAGTCACCACTATCGTCTGATTGACCTGCAAATACCACATTTTATACTCCCTCGCTCACCCTGAATCCCAAACTTGCACATAGACCATCTTCAGATCAAGCCCCTTAAACATCTTTGTGTTTATTTTTAGCATTGCTGCACAAATGGATCTGACAAGCTCCCCTATGTAGATGATGCCAGCACAAGAGTCATGCCATACATCATCATGTATTGCAAATCACACATACAGAACTTCCATGAAGCACCCATTGCTACGAACTAGCAACTTTCTCTCCTTCCATTCCTATTTGCTAATTGACTAGGTATTAAAACCTGTTTCGTCTTCAACAGCACTGCTCCCACAGAAAACTCAGTTAAAAGAGTTTCCAAAGCAAATAAATATAAGAGAGCTGAGCACTGAGCCCTAATGTACCACCTAATTGGACATAAGGTGATTACTCCTCCAATCCTAAATCTAGATTGCTGTACCTCATCTACGCACATGATCCAATTTTTCTTCCCATCACTTTGCATACTTTCCAACGAAATTTGATGACATTGCATTTGCATTAAAACTTAAATGGCAGTAGCAAATGAAACTATACAATAATGGCAGACTTCGTCTTACTAACAGAGTAAGGGACTTGTGCTGGCTACCTTGCATGCAAACCATCCATGCCTAATACTCCAATTCTAATATTTTCTTTTTTAACCTTTGAACAATATGGTTACTCCTGGTCAGAAGTACCAGAAGACCACTTACATCATCAAAAATTTACTTCAAAATCTATCTTTTCCTCCAACTAACAAATAGAATAAACAGTTTCTGTTCCATTTATACACAGGCACCAACAGCTTTTATGGCTCTGCACCTAATTGATCAATGCAAGACCTTTTTTCAAGCATAGCTGATTGCCTTTCCACTTTCTTGTGTTTTCATTGATCCTGCTCAATCGCAAAGATTACAACATGGTGCTTTGCGACAGAGTAATACAACATAGCTTAAAGATCTCACTTGCCCTTTGGGTCAACACATAGTCTACTCTAGTACCATTGGTGGCCGCCACCTGATTCCGTCAGTCTCCTGTTACCAGTTCTTATCACACAATGCATTACATAGAACCAAATCTATAGAACCTGCAAATTCTTATTAACACAACTTTCCTTTCAACTGGAACAAACAAATTCGGTTTATTGCCAGTAACCATTAAACTAAATGCAAAAAATGGTCATAATTAGCTGTTTAGACATTTTAAAAGTTTTCCATTTCAAAGATTAACAACCAAACTCCTAAGATAGTGATGTAAGCAAATGCATGGTAAAAAATAAACATCACAATGCCGTCTGAACTGCCTAATTTGAGTCAAAACAACAGGTAGAAAGCACTCAATCAAAAACGAAAAAATAGACAACAAAGCAGCTGGATTTACTTTCTCAAGCAATATATTGGAGAATTCTGATACACTCGAGAAACATACCTCTGCGCATGATTTCAGACAATTCTCTTTGTAACCCTAGAAAACGAAATAAAATAAAGAAGGGCAAGTATGATGCATGACCACAGGTTGTCTTAAATTTAGTGTTTAGTAATTTAAGAATTCATTAATGCATTGACGCATTATGGTGCAATAGCAAAGTTATTTTTCTTAAGTAGATTTTCAACCAAAACATTGGCATCGTTTCCTAGAAGACTAAACCCAATTAATTATTTGCATCTTAACATTTCAATCATATCTTTGCAATCCTATACTTTCACAACTGATGGGGAATTCATCCCATGTTACTCAAACAAAGCAATCTGACATATATTTGCTTTGCTTACCAGCAGATACTTTAACTGTTTTTGCTTATGACCATTTCCACAAGTGCTGGCTGCTAACTTGACAACCTGACGCGCCACATGACATAGACCAGATACAAAAACACCCTCATCTGCTGAGATTATTAAAGCTGGCAAAGAACTCTTTACAATCTCCTTACAACTTTGGGCATCAGTGATAGTCAGACTCGCATAACCAGTATAGTATGAGACAAACAAAGCTGCTCTACTCTCAAATAATTCTTCATTCAAAACAAGAGCTGTCATCTACATTTAGGCCTAGCAAAATCTAAAATTAAGAAACCACAATCTAGTATTTTTGATACCATTTTCAAGCCTTGCATTAGCAACAACACAAATCATGTTTTAAGGCGTAACTGCATCTTGGTGTGTGAATGTGAACTTGCATGCATCTCATATCCCATTTGAATACAAACGCAAATACTTAAAATGCAATAAACTGAGGTCAGAAGCAAGGATGAAACGGTAATCTTCCAGTTTAGGTCGCTATATTATTTCATGCAATCCAGCAGCCAGTAGCAAGTGTAGGAGGCAATTATGTGGGATTTAATGAGAGGATCTCGCCTGCAGCTAGCCT
>QQSS02010123.1:0-19745 GCA_003687565.2 Craspedacusta sowerbii | reverse complement strand
TACATACATACATACATACATACATACATACATACATACATACATACATACATACATACATACATACATACATACACTCACACACATGCGGCCACTTGCAAAACATGCTATTAGATTTGCCTAGACTAGACTAGACCCACTGAAACCTGTTTTGTCCGATTGGACCTAACTTGACCCGACAGCGGACCGACTACATATGTCGCTCGGCTTATCTTACACCGTACGGAAGCGATATTCTTCTCGTCAAAAACTGAAAAAAAAATCTCTTTCTCTTTGAAGTGTTGCTTTTGTTATCTAAGTACAGGCGAGAGTGCTTGGCTTTTGTGAACACAGCTGCGCAGACGAAGTGAGGGTGGGTTGTAGGTGCGGACAGCCCGGGTTAGGTAGACCAATACTAGGTTCGAGACCCGATATATCTACAACTGCGAGTGACCTTGTGTCCCAATACTCGTTTACCTATTAAACAACTGATGAACTCCTTAAGTCGGAGATTCGAACCGGAAAACAGCTTTTGCCGAACAGGGTCGGAGGTAGACCGCTGCAATACACCTTGGGCAATAACATCACTCGAAAAGTGGCAGCCACAAAGTTCATGGTAACAACAATACACAGACCAGTTCCGTTGTGCATCTGTGGAAGGACCTAGAGATTTTTTGATAATACTACCCAAGTTTTTCTCCTATTTTTATCCTCAAGGATATCAGCTGTTCAAATACAATGCAATTCATTTTCTTGCAGGAGAGTGTTGGTGGTAATGTTTAACCATGGATAAACAAATATGGCTGCATACTCTAGCCTGCGGTAGAAACTTGGCTGGTACGCAAGGGAGAGTTGTCAATATTACATTGTTGTTGTGTTCGCTGCGGGACAAAAAACTCTATAGCGCCTATGGAAACGAAGCACCTTGAGTTGTGTCTTTGGAAAACTTTGCTTGGAAAGTTTGGGAAGTTCTTCCGCAAATATTTTTTTATACTGGTATAAGAGTATAAGCTGGATCGTTCAAGATCTTGGTTTGCAAAGTCTTGACTATAGCTGACAAAATCTCAAATACTGAAAGTTCGATGTGACTTTTAAGCTGCTTCCTTACGGCAAAACTCTGGTATCAAGCGCGTTGCATTTAAACATGCAGGGCTCACTCGTTTTATGTTCAAGTTAAAATTGCAGTTGTCTTCAGTCGTCCTCAATGGCCAGACCAGCAGGCGTCACAGAATCGTTACGAAAGCAACGAAATTGTCTGTTACTTCAGAAAATGCTACACTTCGTGATGCAACGGTCTATTAACCATTGCCGTAAGTTGGTTTTCTTGCTGCAACATTTTGTGTCCATGAAAACCATGCTTTAAACAACGCCAGTTGCCGTCAACAACAAGTGAATAGAATCAAAGTGATCACTGAATTGACAAATAACTTAACTTATGGAGTTTATTTGGACTTCGAGTTTATTCCTTATAAGGGCGCTTCTATCTTCATTGATATTGCTTTGCACAACTCTCCCTTCTTAACTACTTTTTTTCCATCAAGAACCACAAGAAGATAAAGATCAAACTTTGCCCTGCGAATACCCTCGGATTGCAAAAGCTTTAAAAGCATTCCTAGATTTTTAAGGAAGATATTGGTAAGCAAAATCTTTGACGCACTCGTCACTCGTAAGTAGCAGAGAAAATGCTTGCTTAGGTTAGACCAGATATTCAGCTTCCTCAAGCTTGATTAGAATATTGATCAAAGCCGCGAAAGGCAGCAGATGACGTGGGAAGGTGCTGCATAAGCGAAACTGTGTGAGGCCCCAAGAACTTAGAGGATTGAATATTCTTTATACGGCTTACGTAGTGTATTCTGCTACGCCACCGATTGCTTGACAACCGATCTGACATCGCTTAACAGTGCTTTACCTTAAATCACGGAATAAAATGAACTTAACCTTTCTCACCTGAAAATCAAGCCATAAAATATCAAAAAAATACTTCAGCTTCGGAAGAGCCCATCTTGGGCTACTTGCCTGAAATACAAATGCATAACGACGCTAAGTTAGCATTACTTACAATTTATAACTATTGGCATTTAAAAATATCGGCTTTCTCAAGATAATTGAGAATCCTACATAGATTATGCCCTTTTTTTAAAGAAAACATATCTGTAAAGGAATTGATATTCTAACTTCGTCCAGGGGAAAGCTGTCTTTGCAACTGGCGTTCGCAAGCGTTCG
Organism: Craspedacusta sowerbii; assembly: GCA_003687565.2. Classification (NCBI taxonomy): domain Eukaryota; kingdom Metazoa; phylum Cnidaria; class Hydrozoa; order Limnomedusae; family Olindiidae; genus Craspedacusta; species Craspedacusta sowerbii. The sequence continues at coordinate 17,543 of QQSS02010123.1, read as the reverse complement.
CGAAAGCGCAGGGGTGCTGCGCCTTTATGTCTATAGTTGAGTCACTGATCTTATTGCTGATAGCTCTGTTGATCTATTTAAACTTCTTTTAGTTCTCAATCCCGATATATTTGCATACCACCTGTTATCTAGGCGTTTCATGTTGACCGTCTGATCGAATATGATATTTAAATTATCTTTAGTTTCAATACTGCTCACCCCCGATGCCACCTGCCATGGCCTCGTTATGATATTCTTTGAATCGATCATTGCTCCACAATGTGTTTGCTGCATGCCCTCGCATCGTAGGTTTCGAACGCGAACTTCAACTTCTCTTCATGCTTCCTCAAGATTGGACGAAGGAGAACAATAACACTACGTTTGATTGGCTGGTTTACTTTTTCGCACCTCCATTGATTGGCTGCTTTCAGAGTCAAGCAGCCTTGTTCGTGGCCATCTGCTAGTCTCGGGGACGAGTACATAGCCGCTTAACAATTTAATCGGCTGCGCTATTGTTCTTCGCCTAGCGGCAATGTTGCATTGAAAGTTGCAGGCAACTTAGCAATGACTAATCGGCTGAGAACAATTAGAAAGAAGGGGAAAAACACAGGCCACAAAGCTGGACTTTGCTAGCAATCACTGAGTTTTCGTGTGCTGGACATGCTTGGAAAGTGCATGTTAACATACAAAGCCTCCTCGCGTTGGGATGGATGTCACTAGTTCGCCTTGTTTATGTCGCGTACGCAGAGCATCACGAAGCAGCTTAAATCTTCGCAACGCGCTACCGGACGAAGTGAACTGCTCATTTACCGAGAATGTCGCGTACGGATTTTACCCAGCGAACAACATCAAACTGGAGGTTGGAAAACTGCTAGGATCAGGTGGTTTTGGATCCGTGTTTGAAGGAAAGTGCCTGGGGAGAAAGATTGCGCTGAAAAAACTGCATCATAATTCGAAAAATCCTCTTGCAATAGCAGAGTCGTTTGAAGCGGAAAAAGCCGTGATAGCGCTTCGCCATCGCAACGTTGTCAGAATAATTGCTACAACGAACGTTACCCGAGAACTTAAGTCCGAAAAACTCGTGTTGATGGAGTATGCCGGACAGAAAAACTTGCTGAATATCATAAACGATGAAAAGGAGAAAATTCCAGACATCAGAAGAATTAAGTTTGCAACGGACATAGCAAACGCTTTATATTACATTCACAACATGAACATAGCGCATTTAGACGTCAAACCTGCTAATATTATGGTAACCATTGCAGATACATGCAAACTGGGTGATTTCGGATGTTGTAAAGTTCTTTCTGAGAGCGGAGCTTCCTCACCAACTACCCCAACGAATTCGTACCTTACAGGAACGCTAGCATATAGAAGCCCGGAGCTACTTAAAGGTATTTATGCTTATCCTTGTGTTGTGCTGATCCTTCTCGGTATTCAAATGCAGTAATCAAATGGTACATGAGCAAGGCAGAATTTCATGCAGTAATGAAACCTTCAGCTCTTTACCCATTTCTATAAAACTTGTTTTTTTTTTACTAATGTGCGAAAAGTTGTTAATTCAAACGAAATGTGAGCTCTTGACTTATTGAACGTGTCCGTAGCTTTAAGATATTCTTCCTTATTTCTGTTAACATTGCTTAAGTTTACGGCAGCCGATACTGCCGGGTTAGAAACAACAGAGTAAGTCTCTGCGTAATACCATGTATGTCTAGTCAGGTGCTGCAGAATGCTGCCAAACATTCTGTTAATTGTTTTTTCGTCGTGAAGGCGAGTTAAAGGAGTAGCTCTGAGGCTCCGAAACACGTGGGAACACTTGTAGAACCTGCAGTAGGAATTTCGAGCGTAACTTTATAAGCGCTCAGCCCATGGCTGTCTAAAACTTCCTTTCAGAGCTTATCAAAAGGCTGGTGATAATTTTTTCAGAGCTGGCAATTTTCCTTAGTGGCGTGTTTATAAACGATTGCCGTGTGAAAATTTTTACTTATTGACTCACCCGGTCTCCAAGGTGCTCGCGTACAAACTTTATGTTTCTCTTGCTCTTTCGCATTGTTTTACCTGTCTGGTAGATTTAAGACTTTTGAGTAAACAGTCTCTTGCCTCTTCTTTTCATGCCGCCTGCGTTTCTTGTGAGGGGGTCTTGCGTTCTCAGGCTTAGTAGAGTAGCTTTAAAAATTTTCAATCCACGGAAAACGCATTAAAATGCCTTAACAATAATGAGCAAATGGATGTTTTCCTCTACGCGGGCATGCAAAATATGAGCAGGTTATACGCTAACAATATGTCAAAAGCTACTTCTTATATTAACAATATTTGTTTTGTTTAATAAATACAAATTTTTTCTGTTATGGAAATAGCTTCCTTGAAAACGATTGCAATAGACTTTAATTTATTTACGTTTGTTGTCTGGGTTTTTGTCATACGTCAGCAATCTGTCTCGTTAACCCAGGTGATTACCCGACATGCAAAGCGGACATGTATTCGTACGGCATCTGCTTGTGGCAACTGCTGACCCGGTGTCGGCCGTATGGCAACGAGAATCTGTACGTGGTCATCTTCGGAGTGGTCTCGTACAACCTTAGACCAGACGTTGCCAAAGGCTTGCGCGAGGGACATGCGGCATATGTCGGGCTGGTCGAAGAGTTGTGGGCAGCCGACCCGGAGAAAAGACCCACGGCTATGGAAGCTCTGCTCACGTTACGGTCGATGAGGAAACGAAAAACGAGTTCACCCAAGGCATCAACGGCGACACGCTGGAGACTTTGAGAAACGCCAAGGTATTCGCGCACCAGGGTACTGGATCTGCCAGGAAGGGCAGTCCTTGCGCCAAACATATGCGCACGGGATAGATGCGTCAGCATTCTCCAGAGCTCTGACGTCATTCCACCTGCAGTCCAATTCATCACTGGCAACTGCACCACTCGTGCTCTGTCAGTACCAGGAGGCAAGATGCGATGTAATGTAGATTTTTGCAGGTTCCAGTTAATTGCCTCTTGCCATTCTCATATCATACTCATGTACAGCACACAAACTTCGCTGCCAGCTCGAGGGTCTTCTTGTGTTTATTCTCGCGTAAAGTTTGATCAGCCTTATCGCACCTTCTTCGCGCGCACGCTGCAAACACTTCACGCAAGGCGGACGGGCTTGCTGACGACGTAGTCAGCTCTCGGTGACGATGAGAAGCTGTCGTCACCAGACCGAATATTTCATCGCCGGATCAAAGCTATCGTCGCCGTATCGAAGCTGTTGTTACCGTATCGAAGCTGAGTGCATTAAGGACACCCTTCATGAGCCTTCCAAGATGCCATCAGCACCCGCTCACCTGCTTGAGATTGACAGGCGAACCTATGAGTCTAGTATAAGAACCTTCGAGGAGCCTATTAAGCTCGCTCGGGAACCCATGAAGCTCCTAAATAAACAATGCGTTGCCACGCAACAGCCATTTACGCAAGCGCTTGGCAACAGACGCAAATTTCTTAAAGCGATTTGGTAACGATTCCTTATTCAATTTTTTCTGCATTTAGAAAAACCGAATTTTATCTTCAATTTTTATCTTTGCAATAAAGGCTCTTATTTCTGAAGTACGTGCCGCGGTAAAGGCTTTGCTCCATTGGAGGCACGTGGTAAGTCCTGCATTTTGTTTTCAACGGAAACGAAATAAGACCCCGGGATGGTCCACAACTCTCTTCGGGCGCCGGTAATAAGGTAAAGCGCACGCGCAGATAACTTGCATGATAATTTGCCGGCTGACGGAAGTTTGCTATGAAAATTGACGTATCCGATCGCAAACCCGAAGAAATGTTGGAATGAAGTTATTCCTTTGCTCGAACTATTGGTGTGTAGGATACGCATATATTACTGTCACTTGTGTCGTATTCTTCGCTACCTCTGCATGAACGCTCTTACAATGTTTTGTCCTTTTTTGTTTGGGAATCTTTGCACGAAAATCGTTTTTATCATGACATTATAAAGAACTGTGCTCGTGGGAAATTTTCACTGATTTTTAAAGCTGAACCATGTTACCTTTCCTCTCAGCATTATGGCTATTGTAGCTGAAAACAATAAAGACGTCAGGTCCTTCCAACGCTTGTGAATCTAGCTGCTAAACAGGTTTATTAACATGTTATAATACAACTATAACTATAACTAACTATATTTTTATAGCTACAATATGCTAGTGCCTTAAACAGTGCTCAAATATGAGCGCTATTAAAACTTGGCATCACTTTGGCTGGTTGCGTCTTTACTTCCCAATTGCAATGAAACCCGATGGGTTGGTAGTTCTGTTCTTTATTAGCATGTAGATTGATTTCAGATTGAATTTATAATGTGCAAGCTTCATTTGCGGACGGCAGGTTTGAATGTAGCTGCGATTTTTAACGGGCAGGCGAAAATGCCGTCTGCAGTTTCGAATTTTGACCGACTTGTCCTGTGTCGAGTATCTACGAAGAAAAGAAAAGGGCTTGCTTGTATTATATTGAAATTTGTAAAATTTAATAAAACTTTTCTGACTTGTAAATTATTTTTAAGTGTTATTCGTCGAATTTTGGGTATAGTATATATTGCCACGTGGGCATGGCTTCCAAACAAGTCAGTTGTATTGCACGTTGGACTAGAACTGAAGTTCACAAAACCAGCAGAACCTCTTTGTTGAGACAAGCCATCTTGCAAAGAATTTATCGATGTCGAAAAAGGTCTGTTGACGAATGTATTTCTGAATTCCGATTGCAACATTTAGAAAGTTGCAGCTTTTGAAAATTATTTATTATTTAGGGCCGCACCCTATGGCCCCTCTCCCCGCGAGCCGGCATTTCCCTTCTTACAATAATTCAACCTTTCCTTTGCACAACACCTCTTGCTACGACACTGAGCTTTATCATAGTAGAAGCCCAGTGGCTCGCCTTAGGATTTGAGGTGGTACACCCATGGGTGAATTCTTGCGTCGCTAGTCGAAGGTGTCCTTTGTGTGCTGGCAGGATTACAGCCATACTATCGCAATAGATCGAAAAACCCGACACGTTCTTCCAAGAGATTGTATGCTCTTGGCAATGAGAGGCTTAAGTGCTCTGTCCTCTGTAAATCTACTGGCAGGTGGAAGAGCTTATGACCGATTGAGTCATACACATAAGAGAATCTTGATGCGGATGTTTTAAATCGGGGTAAATGCGAACGTACGGCGCAGTACCTGCGTTTGAGGTGGAGACAGTACGTGTGAATATTCATGCACCCTATGCGTAAGATAACCTGCGACTCGGAGCCAAACCGGTTTCTGTTATTCAATGCACCATGATCGCGTACAAAATGTCAGTTCTCGTACGTGTACTTAGGAACAGATTTCAATCCTATATGTATATATATATATATATATATGGTTATATGGATATAAGTGGTTTACAGTTTACAAAGAGCGAGGTGCCAACACATAATGCTCCTGAATTCTCACTACACGTCCTAGTATGCTTACTAGAACCGCAATTGCCTTTCCTTTAAACTTAGCCATCTCTTTCAAGCCTTATTGACAATAGTGAAGATGCTACTGCAGTGGATCTTTTTGGCTCTATATACTCGGGTTCCGTGGCAGTCCAACCTTAAGTGTTGATCCGTTTTCTTTGTCAAATGTTAGTTTGCCCAGGTGTGCGAACATATATGCACCCTTTCTACAAATGTCTAGGGTGAATGCGTGGGTCTGTGACTTGTGCTGTGGGCGAAAGGGTGTCGCTGAACATCACACGAGTTACAAAGTTTCATGTTCTCAAACAACCCAGCGCGAAAATGCAGTAATCAAGCGAAATGAGTTTGCTAAGACTCGTGTAAAAGCCTTATCTGAGGGAGGTTTGTACTTGTGAAGTTTTAAGAGGCTCACCGATGTTTTAGAAACATCTCCGATGACAACAAGACCTATATATATAAACGCTTTGGAACTCAAACATGGCTGAAAAAAAAAGTACACGTGGTATAAAGAATGGAAAACTGAGGGAATGTTGACCTAAAAAGCATGTTTGTATGGTTTCGGTCGCATAAGCTTAATGACAACGTGATCACTCATGATTTTTCATCGCCCCGCATCTGTTGTAGCACTCATTTTTCTATCCCAATCTCATAGTTACATTTTTCTATTCACCACGCATCAACTTCCGCGACCTGAATAATGGTAGATTGCTTAAAGCAGACTCGTGTAAGAAACCGTAATCAAAGCGGATTTTAAAAATTGGACTGTTAAAACTTATTCAAAGCTATTTTCAAATCCTGCGTCAGTAGGTCGTAGTAGAACTTCATTACAATAATGTTTGGACGATAAACAACGCCCTTCAACGCTGAGGATTTGTTTTGATATGCCTTTGTCATTACTAACTACGTATGCAAACGTCACCAAGCTTGGAAGAAATATCTAAAAATGAGTTGGCTGGCGTTGTGCAGGAGAATCAGTAAGATGAGGGAATAAATTTTTTATGGTTCCACGATAACGAGACCTAAAGGTAAAATAAATAAGTTGAAAACCGAGAGGGTGACGATCTAAGATCAAAAGACAAACTTTAGGGCCAATTGATCAATTCGGATGTGAAGTCTTAGACGTTTCCTGTGGATGTACATCCTAACTTACAATTTCCAGTGAAATTCAGAAAGCCATTCATATAAAATAGAGCAACATTGCTCGGAGCTCACAAGCTTACAATCCTTGAGCGCTCGAGCTCTCAAACCTGTCCAACAGATTTTTCCATAGGCACGAAGCTTTGCCTTTCCTATATGCTCTTCGACCGTGATATGAAGTGCCTGCAGGTCTCTTAAGCGTGACTTGCATTAGTGCAAGTAAATTTATAATACGTCAAGAAACTCTTACCATTTGAGGCTTCAACCAGTGCATCCCAAAGGAGATAGTTTCCTATCCATCTCGTGCTCTTTTCGAATACCTGATGCGTTTGGTACATTTAAGAAATGCCTGCCCAAACAAGCTTAATATCGGGAAACAGTGCAGAAATCGTCAGCTAAGGACCTTGCAACTTCATCTCAAGCACCTCGACTTTTGCATATTAGCAAGTATCTTCCACACACCCCACGTGTATGGGAGATCGTAGTTTGTAAAGGGATTTATAAAAGTGATTTTCTGCGCGGGATTCGAAGGAGAGGCGCCAAGTATCCAGTGCGTTATTAATTATGGCTGTATTTTGATTTTCGTAGCGCTCCTTGCTTTCTCATGTGTATAAAGTTCTCTTGTTTATTGGGTTTCATGAAAGCACTCGTATGTCACTGTCATAGCATGATCCAGAATTCACGTCGATGAACTGGTAAAATTGAGGCTTCAGATGGGTCGTGTCCAAAGCGAAAGTCCTCGGTCTCGCTGAAACTTCAAACCGGAATTTTATTCATCGGCATGTCATACCACTTAAAAATACATTCTCATGCCCGAAAACACTTAGATTGCGACTTCTAAAAACGGATACATGTAGGCTAGCAATGTACAGAAAATTGCACGGCTATTTCTAGTGGCACCCACGCTTGCACAACAAGCTTGTGCAGTCGCATGACTAAATACTAAGGCCCGTTCAAAATGCGGAAAGTGCAGCATCAAAATAGTGTTAGAGTGAAGCCGTGTATCAGGCCAAACGTAATGAGGCTACATGCACTTTGCGCAGGCGCTGAGCAAGCTCAATGGCGCGGTGTACCAATTAAGTCCACGTACAAACTACACGTCTTGAGACACACTCCCAGCAAACTTGACGATAACTTACGTAGGTTATCTTAATTGCTTATTTACCTTCTCACTGACTTACTTACTTCGGCTGAGCAGTGGAAGTGTGAGAATCTTTTAATCTATGCAAAGCATCCTCCTCAATAAGCTTGTTTGCCCGCCTCTGTTTGAAAGTAAAACTCTTTGAGGCAAGACATGCACTATACTTTTTTTTTCTGTTTTAGCTGCTTTATTGCTGTTAAGAGTTTAGTGCTTAAGTGGTATTTCATGAAGTCCTTTTTATTTGCAGCTGTTGGAGTGTGTTAGGGAGAAATGCGTTTCTTAGTCTCCTAACTGTCCGGTATCTGGGTATTGTTTGTATGGTATTGAGAACTGTACTTTGTCTTTAATCATCATGCAAAGACGTTAACTACTGTTTCTGTAGAGTTAGAGATTCTCTTAATCTCTAGCGAGAAAAAGATTCTTGTGAGAAATTCATTTTCTTCGGCTTGCACCGGATCTTTGGAATGATCGTTTCTTTCCTGCTTCCTTTCATTCTTAAGATTGTATGCTTCTTGTAAATGTTGCCACTTGCTCAGACAGTCTTAGGCTTGTTGCCGCGGGTTACCATTTGATAGGGCATTTTGTACAAAGTATCACGGTAGACACTCCCGCGTTTCCTCAGTGCCTGCGTTAACGACCGCATTAGTTGTTCAACCCAGAAGAGCCAGTGTTTGAACACCGCTGCGCAGGCGGGAAAGCACGCGCGGGAACGTTTGGTCATGTGTGCCCAGTACTTGACGATGCTTGCGAATCTTTTATTGTAATCTTTAGTAGCCAGGCGCTCTTGTAGGACTAGTACTGTAGAATAACTCCAATGTGATAAATGTAGGTTTTCTATGATGTTTTTGCGTTGCCGAGGTTTCTGTTTTTATCCTCAGTCCTTCAAATTGTGTGCGTGATCATAAAACTTCGCATTTATGGATGACCAGTAGCAAACGTTGTGTTTTACCGTTTCTAATGTTTTATGCAATAGATTCTTTCTAGCCTAGAGACTGGTGTATGGGCATGATACTCTTTGATGCCGTGTTAGTACTCGCCTCGTGGAACTGAGCTTTCAAAATCTTTTAAAATAAGATTAAAGCAGTTAATTTGTTTACTGCGAAGCTAGTTCTGCATTTTTGCATTGCTGAAAGGTTAATACTATCAATATTTTTGTTTCAAGTGTTATTTACAATAGAATGAGTGTTGTACAGCCTAACCAGCAGCTATCCTTAGGTGAGTTGACTGAAACCTTAAAGTGATTTTTTGATGTTTGTGGATTTGTATATCTGTTATTTGTTGCTGTGTAATGGAAATGTTATCAAACTACCTTGTCTTGATTGCATGTGCTTTACATGTTTCTAAGGTATGTCAGTAGGGTGGCAGTAACATGCTGGGGAAAGAATTCCTAATTCTGAAATTTTAAGCTGCTGCAGGCTGTGGTTGAGTTTATAGTTTGTCTTTGTTTCCATTTCTGTAGACAACATTGGGGATCAAGGATTTCTTGCTTATCTATCTGGGCTGTCTGCTGTAGGTTTTTACATTTTTAAGTTTTCTATCCCTCTATCTGCCTGTGTAGTTTTGATTCCTTCATTAGTCCTTGCTGTAGTTTTTACCCAGATTAGTACATTAGTACATAGCCATTCAGTGATAAGAAGCATACATTTTTTGAATATAAGATTCAAGTTCATGGAAAGTTGTGATCTGCCTGATCTCATATCAAGATAAAGTATGCCTTGATCGGTTACTTCCATTTTTAGAAACCAAGTACAACCATTCGTGTTTTTGACAGGGGGGTAAGATTGCATTTATTTGGCCTAGATATTGCGTTGATGTATGGTATTCATGACTGTTCGTGCTTTCTGCTATCTTAATTGATGATCTCTGTTGATGTCCTCTAGCTGTGATTGGTTTGCACGCTTGAATTTAATTTTTTTATAGATTGCATTCATTGCTGCATATGATTTAGTCGCATCTTTTGGGCTTAAAGTGTTTTTCTTAAATTCTTTAAATTGTAATTCTAGTTCCAGTGTAATTTTGTCACTAAAGTGGCCTAAATATGCAATGTGTTTGTCTTCTTTTAGGATTATTATACTGTTCACAATGAAGATGCATTGTTTGCAGCAAAGGAGCTGTTTAAAACAAGCACTGTTATAAAGCATCTTGGTAAGCAATTTTTCACAGATCATATTCCGTGCTTCTGTTGCTGTTGCCAAGTTCTGCTAGTACTCACAATGTCTGTGTGTTCTATGCCTATAATGAAATTGGGATGACTGGGCATCCTGAATGCATGTTCATTCAATATAAAAAAAAGTCCTTATGAGCTTTGACTTTCAATTACATGGAATGACATGGAGGGCTCGTAAGTTGGACTTCTTTCAGTTCATGACATGCAGCAAGACAGGTTCCTCATTCACTGATAACTTTAATCAAAGATATCATGCACAGCTCGTTACTAATGTGAATGCTTGATGAGTTATGATGAATGCCTCTGGCTTTGCCATTTCAAGTACTCTGGATATGATTTACTTTGGTATAACTGTGCAATATCCAAATGAGCAAAATAGATTATTGTAAGGTCTGTGTTATTGGGTGGTTGGGCAGTTATTAGTGACTTTTTAGTTTTTCCATGCAATAGCAAAGTTTACCTTCAGGTAACTAGTATTTTGTAATGGCAAGCCTGGTAGTTCAACCAGATCAAGTTGTTTTTATCTGATTCAGCAATCGCTACCATAGAATGCATTATCAGCTTTGAGCTAGTATTCGCTAACCCACTTCCAGAATCATTATTTATCTGTAATATTATATATTGATTTTATAAATAGTTTTTAGAATATACTTAGTATTGCCCAAGCAACTTTGTTACGTGAATAGGATAGCCTTATTCAAAAATTCGTGTTGCTATATGTACCACAAACTCTATTTTGCTGATAGTGCTTATGTTTGGTGTTGTCTGTTTTTAGATTTTTTTTAGCTCCTTGTGGAAGTGATCTCAATGATTTCCTCAGCCTTAAATGAAATCATACCATGTTCTTAATTTGCTCACACATTTTAGGTTTCCCAAAAAGTTGCTCTTCAAGAATTGTTTTTAATTCTGTAATTTTTTTCCCTATGGTTTTACAAGAATTTTTTTTTTTGGTTTTCTAACAATAATTTTGTCTGCTGTACTTTTAGGAAGTAATGGAGTGGCATCAGTTGCTCTAAGCAAACTAAATTTTGAGCAGTTTATGAGGGACCTACTGCTAGTGCGCCAGTATCGTGTTGAACTTTACAGAAATAAGAGTGGTAAAGGTAATCAGTGGGATGTTGTTGGTAAGGTATGGAATCAATGAATTTCTTTCTCTTGTGTCACAAGTATTACTTAAGTGAACATGAGTTTACTGATAGTCCTGCTAACTCTTTGCTATTAATTGGCTACTGCATAAACGTGAAGGAATCTAGATTTGTGTATTTTGCCTGAACTTTGGCTGCAGTGCTAAAAAAATTTCCTGCTTGTTTGATCGCATGTATAGTATCAGCCGTTATGGGATATGATGGTATGAACGGTAACAGGTTCGTAATTGTAATCGTGATCGCTTATTTGCGTATTTTTTTTTTGACCCAACAAAAATCTACCCCAGCTATTTCAACATGTCTTTTAAGGCTTCGCCTGGTAATCTGCAGCAGTTTGAGGAAATTCTATTTGGAAACAATGAAATGTCTTCATCAGCCATCATACTGTGTCTGAAGCTGTCCTCTGATTCTTCTGGGCAAAGGGTAAGTAAAACATGTAAAATTGTTGTTTTGCTGTCACTGTCCTTTCTGGGTGCGAAGTAGCAGGAGCACGATTATTCATTTGTTCTACTGTGTATGCTAAAGTTTCATGTGGCTTAGTGTCTAAAAGTCTTTTATTTCAGTGATCCTGAAATATCTCTTTATTAACATGGAAGTTTTCACGTAACAAAATTTTGTCGCTTGACCAGAGCAATTTATGTGTAGTCAGTAGAGTGGCGTTTACGCAGAATTATACTGTGACTAATGATACTGTTACTAATGATCAAAGATTTTTTGTTTTTATTTCCAGCTTATTGGAGTCGCATTTGCTGATCCAGCTATGAGGACCTTCAATGTTTGTGAATTTGTGGACAATGACCAGTTCTCCAATTTTGAGGTATGCAATAGTAAGTTATGGTAAAATAATTTAAGTTTTAACAATAGTGCAAATAATAGGTAGTACCTTGTGCACATAATTCTGCTTCTTTGTCGTTGTTCATTTGTACTGATGAAAAGTTTTGCAGCATCGTGGCTTGTATGTCCGGCTGCACCGACGGACGAGCTCAAAAGTGCTCTGGCAACTTCGACGAAAGACTGTCAATGAGAGACTTTTGTAGCGCTGCTGTTTTCGTGGCGCTTATTTAATGCACTAGACCAGTGGTTTTGTGCTGTTGGGAATCATGCGCGCTGATGGATTTTATTACGAGTGTTTTGGCGGTTGGGTCTTCTTCAATTTTGGGCTTTGGCGTATTTCTTATGTCGGTTCGTGCTTTCGGCTTTTTACCCTGAATCGTCGTTGTTGCTCTTTCTAATGAATAAAATTTTCGTCTAGGTTTTTGTTTTGGCAAGGCACTGTCAGTAGGCAAGTTGGCATGAAATGATTTGCTGGAAACCCGGCAGATATTTAGGCCTGATATCTGGTTGTAAGCGTGATGAAATCCAGGGTGTCAGATATTGCGATATATAGCTCCAGCCGAAGATCGCTAAGCAACTCTCTGTGGATATATTGTTTAACTAAAGTCTCTGTTAAGATCTCTTAAGTCCGGTCCCAGCTGATTGCGGAAGCATATCTCTTAATTTATGAGTTTGCTGTGAGGCTGAACTGGCAGATTGTTTGTGGTTTGAAGGAGGCTGTAAAGAGTTTCTGCCTGTTCGGCGTTTCGGCTGTCACCAGACATGTCACGCTTGATGAACCTGCATGGGTAGGTGAACGAGATATCAAACTATCACGAACTACCGAATTGGCACAGCGTTCAATCGTTTATACAAGGATTTCGATTTGGTTGCTTCGAGGAGCCATTTTTTCTCGTTATCGGAAGCGTCATTTTACCTTAGCTGTCATTTTACCGAGGAGGCACCATCGCTGTAAGTTCTTCTGAAGGATTTGATCTTCCGAAGTCCAACTTTTCGAATTCAGAGCTTAGTTGCATTGCACCAATGTGTTCTTGTGAAACATCTTATTAAAGGGAAGTGCACTGAGGCAGGCACCTTGTGGGAAATTCGGTTACGAGTGGGTGATCTGTATGTAGCTTTCAATGTGACTGTTACTGACCAGAACATTATTCTATTTTTCATGAGAGACAAAAATGTCCTAAGAGTTGGTGGCTCTAAGGTAACCGGATGGAAGTTGGAGGAATCACCGTGTGTCTCGGTTTATAAATGAGCGCACTGATTGTACCATGATGCGGGTTGAGGCATGCTGACGGGATGTTGGCATCATACCTGGGCATGGAGCTGCGCGTAGACGGAAGCAGTTGGAAGAGAATAACCGACACTTGTCGCTTGTACGTGGGGGAGTCAAGCTCTTTGTTTGGTGGATGATTTTGCTCTTTTTTCGGGGAGTGAGGCGGGGGTGGGGAGTGGGAGTTACATAAGACTGGAAATTGGGCTGGCTTCACCGAGTAATTTAGTGGGGAATGATGTACGAACGAGTCCCAATTCCTTTGAGTCTTTGAGGAAGAGTGTATTGTTGCTAAACGAGGGAAGGAGACATATCTTTCATAGATGTGTCATTATGCCGGAAAAGTTTTCAACTTAAGGAAAAACGTTAAACTCCCTGCGCAGTAGGATTTGCCATATCTGTCATTTGCTCCTTGCGCAAGGCAAATTTATATGGATATGATAATAATAATGGAAGGTCGGCCGCTAAGATTAATGTTTCTATTAGCACATGGTACTGTAAAACGTGCCTTCCGACCTGTTGCGTGCTCAAGCCAGGACGGTAGATGAAATTACTTACTTTTCTCTGACTGCATTTGTTTGAAGTGTTTGAAGCAGGTTTCGTGTTTGAAGCCGGAAAGGATGTAATCTTCACGTTGGAACTTAGTCTTGGAATGTCTCCAGGCATTCGAAATCAATCTAGGTCTGGTAATCTTTGTGGCCCCTACGCGACCGTTTTCCGAATGCGTCCGTTTCCCAGTTCCGTCCGATAAGACTAACAGACAGACACTGACGTTTTTTACGACTAGCTGATGCGAACGACCAAATAAACTGCCAGAAAGTAGGGTCAAATCCCTCCCCTCTAGCTCTGACCCAAGCGGAGTGTTTTAAGGATCTGCGTCTCGAAACTAGTTCTCGTTGAAGCGAAAAAATTTCGAAAAATTTCGAGAAATTTCTTGTCTCGTGTGATACGAGAGCGGCGTTCTTCTAGTCTCGGAACTTCTCGTTTGTTTTGAAAACGATCTCCGTCTCGTTTCAAAAGTGTCTCGAAAGTGAAGAAGTTTCGAGACGCAGACCCTTAGCGTACATGACAGACCTCTACTTGTACACGCACTGAAAGTCGTCATTCACTGCCGCTTATTAAGGTTGCCTAAAAATGATTCAATTATTACGACACAATTACACTGATGCGCCTAATCGCGCCATGGATCATCTTGACGTAACGGTCGGATATATTTGGGCAACGGACGCAAACGGGATGTGTGCTTTTTCAAGATTGCAGGGTCAGTTGCTGGGAAGAACTGAAGTCCCAATAGGTTCAACATCCAGCGAGTCGGACAAAAGTTTACTGGCGATTGTGTTTTCTTATTGTCATTCATCGTATTTCCGTGACTACCCGTTTTGGTTGGTGTGATCGGCTTAGATCTCCTTGCTTGCGGTCGTTGAGTGGTAGCTTGTTGAGGTACTAGTGGAGAAAATCCGGGTCAGATTATTTCAAGCTGGTTCTCCGTGCATGAATGATACATTTCCAATGTCCCTGGTTGGCCTTGCTTGATTGGGCAGTTTGTTGCTGAATCTCAAGCTTCCTACACCAAGGACAAGTTAGAATTCCTGCAAGATAATTCGCATATAAGCACGTGTTTCTCATGCCCCAATGCTCTGCTTTCCTCAAGAACTTAGGCCAATGTTCTAGCTTCTGGCTTTGGTTAATCCAAACTTTGCCTTTACCCTCATCGTTGATTGGGTCGTTGTCTTCCGAATCTGGCAGCTGTTCGATTTCTTCAGGTGATTGGCTTTCGAACGTGCTCAAAGCTATGAAAGGACGCTGATGCGCTTTGATGTTGCACGAGGTTTTGCATTTCTTCCCGCACATGCACTTGGTGACGAACTGAGCGCTCTGACCAGGAAGCCTTGATCCACCGAGCCTTGATGCGACCGGGGAACGCTGACGGGGATGCATCCTTGCTGAGCTTGGATTTGCAAAACTTCGATAGCCGAACGCACGAATTGCAAAAGCCGCTGCAAGGGCAACAACTGCAACACTTCTCATCGTCACAACAAGCTTCTTTCGTATAGAGCCATCCGCCGATCCGCAAATCAACTTTCGTCAATAGCTTGACCAACAGAATTTTTTGTTTAAGTGTTTAAGCTCGGTAGCGTGCCTCTGCACAGCTCGCAATTCGGGGGTAAAAATAATATTGGTAATAATTTTATTTTAACTGTTTAAATCACTATTCTAGGCATAGTGTCTCGAATGCGGTCCTTTTGGACATCGTACGCAACTGTGAAACTTATACAGCCTGGCAGTGCGCCCGTCACCTCACAGGCTTCTTCGAACGATCCGTTCGTAATAACTCCTTTAAACTCATAGCTACGTACATTGTACTCATTTTAACAACCCCAAGGGGATGTATGCCTGAGTCGAGCACGGCCTGACCGGGTTTTGAACTCTCTCCGCTCAAGGTCTCGCTTGCGAGGCTAGCTCCCATACCACTTGGTCACGCGGCCTTAATAATAGTAATAATATTGATAATATGTCCTTACCTTCTCTGCCGTTAAAGGCATATCTATGATATTTTGCTTAGCCCAATCGAGCAATTTACTCTAGAGCTGCTCTTTCATACGCGCAACCCGTGCGTTTGTGTTCTTGATCTTTCTTCTCCTTCTTTGCCATATCTCTGAACAGCTTATAATGTACATCATTAACGTGGGCGCTTGCATGAGGTGACACCAAACGCCATTCTTCTCGATCACCCCAGTGTTGATGCCGTCCATGTAGTTCGTGGATGTCCTTTTTTTGTTCAGGCGACCGCCTAGCTGGCATTCTTTACCGTGTGGTTGTCTCATGCATGTTTCTTGTGGCTTTTTCGCGAGACGGATCTACAGTCCTCTCCTCGCTAGCTAGTTCACTAGATAGGCAACGCCATTGATCTCATTGAGACTCGTTGAGAATCTTGTTTGATTTCTGTCGATTTTGTGACATTGTTGTGGCATATCATAGTTATAACCTACACTGCAGTCTGTTAGTCAGTGTGTTGCCCGTATAACTGATTCCTAGTTTCTTTCTCTTTTCATCTTGGGCTTAAACCTGGTGTCTGTTAGTCTCCATTAAATTTCTGAGGCATTTTGGTGATTTCCTTTGTGCCACCAGGCTTGTGTATTTTTGAGCTGCCATATTAGAGATATGACCTACCTAGTCAATATCTCCGTAGTAAGCCGACTGGCTTATTTTGACAGGGCTAAGATTATCTCCTTAGTGTACTTCATATTCAATGCCTCTGGTGTGGACATCATGTACCGCATCAATAAACAAAAAATGGGTTTTGTCATGTTGACTGTGTTACAAGGCTAAGTTTTTTGGGTGTTAGTCTCTTGCACCGGAGAATCACCGGCATAGCGAACACGTGGTGATAATATCCGTATTTGGTCTGCCAGATCCTTGCATGTTGTAGCTATATGTTAAATAAACGCGCAACAAGAGGAGGCTGAGATTCAACTGATGTAAGATTCCAAGATTTATTTTCTTATGTTGATCGCATATGGCTAGTGTTCAAATAAAATTACAGCATTCTACGTTTGAAGGAGGTTTCCTCAATACCAAGACTGATAAGATTTGAAGCGTCCCCCTCAAGACTTAACATATCGTACATCTTGAAAGAATAATAAAAGAGTAATAGACGAAAATCAAGATATCTATACTCGCAAAAAAGGAGATTGGCGCTATCAAAATGTATTTTTGTGTACATTGTAGATGCAGGATGCGCTATTATCTCGTTATTCTAGTTCTGTGCCGTTTGGTAAGCATTTCCACCATTAAATTATAGGTTGCACTTCCGTGTGAACTTTCTGGCTTTTAATGTGGGCATTTGTTGTGATTCTAGAGAGATGTCTGCTTGTTCTCGTAGGCCTTATTGATGCAAGTGGGGCCAAAGGAATGCCTTGTGAGTAATCAAGACTTCGCTGCGGAAGGAGGTCGACTGAAGCAAGTTTTGGAGAGGTCGAATATCCTGGTTACTGAAAGGAAGAAAGGTACGAAGTCAGTCCCCCGATGTTGTTGCCGTTATTTTGTCGTAACGCTTATCATTTTTCTGTGTTAGCGCCGTCCATGCATTTCTAGACGACATGCAGAAGATGTAGACGGAAAGCTTAATTTCCTGGCGAAATTTTCGTAAACAAAATTAATATTAACCGATACCTGCGTGGAGTGCTCGCAACACGCAAGGCGTTGCATTGCTGCCGCATTCCACACGAGAATGAAGATTTTTACTCATGTTTCAATTGTTTGATTTTTATAATTAGCCGACGTTCATTTCTGACAGTATGGAGGAAGCCTTGTCGATAAGGTTTTGATCGTTGATTTGATCGACGAATGTATGTATGTATGTATGTATGTATGTATGTATGTATGTATGTATGTATGTATGTATGTATGTATGTATGTATG